>JBAMYA010045187.1:0-11899 GCA_037176975.1 Arrhamphus sclerolepis
ACGATCCCAGATACAAGCGGCTGAGATGAGCTTCCTCTGCAGGGTGGCGGGGCGCTCCCTTAGAGATAGGGTGAGGAACTCTGTCACCCGGGAGGAGCTCGGAGTTGAGCCGCTGCTCCTCCACATCGAGAGGAGCCAGCTGAGGCGGCTCGGGCATCTATATTGGATGCCCCCTGGACGCCTCCCTCGGGAGGTATTCCAGGCATGTCCCACCGGGAGGAGACCCAGAGGAAGAACCAGGACACGCTGGGGCGACTATGTCGCTCGACTGGCCTGGTAACACCTTGGGATCCTCCCGGAAGAGCTAGAGGAGGTGTCTGGGGAGAGGGAAGTCTGGATGTCACTGCTCAGGCTGCTGCCCCTGTGACCCGGTTCCGGATAAAGCGGAAGAAGATGGATGGATGGATAGATGGATGTATACACAAACTCTTGGGAGTAAAGCTCTACTATGAGTAATGTAGACTCTGGATTAGGTCAAGGAAGAGAAATGCCATTAAATGTGATGTGTGTAATCAAGTCATCAGTGCAGCATCTACATAAATGCAGACAGGTCATCTGTGGTGAAGAGAAAGTTGAGTTAAAAGACAGGGGGGTGAGGGGGTTCTGTGGCGTACCGTAGCGTACCGTGGCATATAGTAGAGAACTGGGCTGGCAACTGGAGGGTCGCCAGCTCAATCCGTAGCCAGGTTCCAATGATGTGGGTGGGAGGAGTACCTGAACAAGTGCTTCCCCACGTCCACATCCATGGATGAGGTGCCCCTGAGCAAGGCACCTGAACCCCCACCCGCTCCACAGGCGCCGCTCTGCAATTCATCCAAAGCATCGCTCAAAAATGGGCACAACATTGTGAAGGAAATGCACATGACATGAATGGAACTTTATATCATGTCTTTAATCTTTAAAGGTGGTGCTATTTACTGAGCGATTTACTATGTATCCCATATAAACTGTGACAGAAACATAAAAGGATAAAAGGAGAAAATGATGTTTTAGTAGAATACCTCTCCACTTCTGTTGGTTGTTATTAACATTGGCAGCTTAATGGCTCTTAGCTCTTAATTTAATTTATAACAAATTATGTTATTTAAAAGATCAAGTTCTGTTCAACACTTGTTGAGATAAATGTGACTTTCTGTGGGGACACCCCCCAGAAGACAGCTTCCTAGGCCATCTCTCCATCCATCCATCCATCCATTCATTGACTTCAGCTTATCCACTTTTGAGTCATGAGGACAGCAGCCTGAGCAGAGGACCAGACCTCCCAACCTCGGACACCTCCTCCAGGTGGATACTGAGTTGTTCTCAGAACATCTTAGAGATATAATCTCTCCAGCATGTCCCAGGGCCTCCTCCCGGCTGGACATGCCCGTTCTTTTGGTCTCTACTGACTGTTCATGACCATAGGTGAGGGTAGGAACAAAGACTGACAGAGAGCCTTGCCTTTTGGCTCAACTCTTTCTTCACCACAACAGACCAAATGAGCATCAAAAAAAAAAAAAAAAAAAAAAATCTGTGTGCATGATTAATTATGTATTACCCAACCCAAAAAGCATTTCTATATACTCACCGATTCATTGTACTGACTCTCTTAGTCTATTATGTAATTTTCATTGAGGGTTTAATGGAATGATGGCTCACCATTTCAGGTGCCTCTGGACTAGTTCACTTTGATGAAGAGGGTGAGAGAAATTTGGACTATTCCATCTATGACCTGCAGCATGTAGGAGACAGCACCAAGTTTGTGCCTGTCCTCAATTATGAAAGCCAAACCAAAATGATCAGGTAACAAATAAATAAACAAATAAAGATTTTTCTGTCATAGAAAGACAAATATTCTTATAAACATGTATAATTTCAGACCAACATCTATGTTTGCATCTGTGGTTTGGCCAAAAGGAGGGCCCCCCTCTGATACGCCAGAATGTGGCTTCAACAATGAACTCTGTGAATGGCTGACTAATGGTAAAGCAACACTGATACCAAAGCTGAATGGAATAAAAAGCCTTGTGCAGCAAGTGAATCCTGAAATCCCACAGTTTAGGTTCCCACATTACTCATTTACTGTTTCCACACAGAAATCGCCCTGTTGGCTGTGCTTGTGACCTTCCCGGTCATTGGAGTTGTGGCAGTTTTGTGTATTGGGGTCCTAATGCGGCAGAAGCTCCGGCTGCAGACAAGACTTGATGACTCCTGCTGGTATATGATCAACTATAGCGACATCATCATCATCAGGGATCCCTCTGTATGAGTACCCAAGATATGTTGAAGAATAAAACACGAAGGAGACTGCTTGTTTGGCACGGGTACACTGTTTTGTTGTTTCTCCTCCAGGGAAACAAGGGTTTTTCTCAGAGCTCTACAGGTAGTCAGAGTGGGAGTGGCAGCTGTCAGACCAATTTCTCCAGCAACAGCTATGACCTGAGGGACAAGACTGGCAAAGAGTACATCTACACCACCATAGGCCTCTACCAGGTAAAAGTATTCCACATTCTTGACCCCATGTAACTTTTGTCAAACAGATTCAAGCAAAAGGAGAGAACGGCCTTTTCAAAAACTATTTCTGATGCTAAACTTTAGCACAGCCTAATGCACATCCACATATGTGTATATGTGTGCTTCAGTTTCATTGCTGACCTTTTCTTGTTTGCTGTTGAATACTTTTGAATGATAGTGAAACGCTATAAGAGTGCATCCACCTCATCTATTACTTATCTCAGTCCAGCCGGGATTCCTATGTGGGGCCCATCTGAGATAGAGCTGAAAAATGACGCCGCATTTGGGATTATATGCTCAGACGTGGGTGATGAATGTAAGTGAACATAAATGACCCCAAGTGGATGAAAATTAAACCAGCAGGCAACCCATATGGAGCCCCATTTTTGCATCATTTATTATGTCAGATTTCCCCACATACATTTATTGGCTGGAAGACAAACCATTAGTTTAACAAAATAATAATATTTAAAGGCTGTGGGGCCTATATTACTGACCAAGTTCAAATATTCAGGGCATCTTTAGATTATTTGGCTAAACTAATTTCAACATTTGAGAAGGCCACACGTGGTTGTCCAGGTAAACTCTGATTCTGCATAATTATATAAAACCATATCTCGTATTAAAGTCTTGTTCTATGTGTGAAAGTGAAAGATAACTTTTTTTTTCCATATCAATTTATTTGATATCAATCGCAGTTGAAATATCTTCCTAGCTGTTTTTATTCTTTAACTTTATCACAGGGAAATCAAGTGGCTATTAAGCACATCAAGAACCACATCAGCTGTAATTTCCAGAAACCTTCAATCATTGAGGAATTCAATGTGGTAAAGTTCCTTATTTTCTTATACATGTCATACATTAAATATGCAACCATTTTAAATACAGATGTGAAATCCATTAGATTCAATGAACGTCACAGGGGAGATTAAGATTTGTGCTCATCCAGTTAAAGTCACAACATTTGCCTAACAATCTTAAACTCTTTAAGAAAGATGAAAGAGATGAAACATGAGAACCTGGTGCAGTTCTTTGGTGTGTGTACTGAGCCACCAAACATCTGTCTGGTCATCCAGTACTGCAAGAAAGGCAGCCTGCAGGTAAGTTTAATGGAGTTGCAACATTTTGTCACCCCAATATTTAACTTTTCAATGTTCACACTTTTAATATTCTTTTTTTGCGGCAGGATGTTCTGAAGGCTTCTGATGTCGATTTAGATGGGATGTTCAAGCTGTCTTTTGCATATGACATTGTTAATGTGAGTGTTTTTATTACTAGTGGACATTTTAGGACATTTTAAGTAGCTCAGAAAGTCACAACATTCACTGCATATAAAGTTTTCCCAATGTTCTCAGCAAATAAGGAAAGAAGGACATTAATTTAACTTTAAATAAATTATTTTTGTTATACAAACTGCAAAAAAACAAAAAACAAAAAAAGAACGATTTTCTCATATTTTCAAGGAAAATTTTAGGATAAATTGTAGACATTTATAGTTTTGGACTTTTTTTTTATGATTTCAACAAATGTAATCCGTTTGTAATTCAGGGAATGGAGTTTATTCACAAAAGCAAGCTCAAATTTCATGGAGACCTGAAACCCAGCAAATGTTTGGTGGATAGTCGACTTCAAATCAAAATCTCTGGCTTTGGACTTTGGGAGTTTAAATATGGAGGCACAAATGAGATCAACTCACAGCAAAACACCAATTATGAAGGTGAGAGTTCACCACTGATCAAACACTGCCTTAAATTTCTTTTCGTACCATAAGTGTATTTATCAAAGCGTGAAGGATTGACAGTAATGCACACAAGGTCATTTGAACTTGTTGCAGCGATGTTCTGGACTGCCCCTGAGCTTCTGAGACGGAACGGCCATACACGTCACGGGACACCCAAGGGTGATGTCTACAGCTTTGCAATCATCATGTGGGAACTTATGTACAACTCTAAAGCTGGTCCATATCAAGACATCAATCTGGACCCAAAAGGTTTGATGATGTTCTTCATTTTGTTCAGTCATCTATTTATTTCTACAACATTAGATCAAAGCGAATCAGTCCGGTCCAACAGACTAGACAGACCAATGGAGGAACACAATAGTGCCATTAAAAGGACCCTGACCAAAGTATAAAAATGGTCTGGCTAAATGTTTCCTCCAGACATAATCATGCAGCTGAGGACACCTTTCCAAGGGGAACCTCTCCGACCGCTACTGTCCGAGCAGCTGTGTGATGAGAAGGTCAACGCACTGCTGAATGCCTGCTGGAGTGAAAATCCCGACCACAGACCACCATTTGGAGCCATACGGAGGCAACTAAAGGACATCAGTCCAGAGAGGTCGGTTCATGCGAGCCATTTTTCCTTTCCTCATACCAGTCTCTGAAATATTAACCTATCTGCTTCAGAAGACACTTTTATGATTGAAAATGTGCAGCAAACATATGGTTCAGTATGAACAGAGCATGTGCCAAATTTAAATCATCGTCTCCTTAGCAAGTGAACCTATTTCCCACTCAGTGTTACTCAAATCTGTTTTTGATACATCCCACTAAAGAACAAATTCAAAAATTCAGGTCATGATGACCTTCTGTAATGTAGCCATGCAAATATCCTGGATAATATGGTGGACAAGTTGGAGAAGTATGCAAATCACCTGGAGGATGTGG
This sequence comes from Arrhamphus sclerolepis, assembly GCA_037176975.1. NCBI lineage: Eukaryota > Metazoa > Chordata > Actinopteri > Beloniformes > Hemiramphidae > Arrhamphus > Arrhamphus sclerolepis. The sequence goes on from JBAMYA010045187.1 coordinate 5,162, forward strand.
TGGAGGAGCGGACCAACCAGCTTACGGTGGAGAAGGCCCGGGCAGACAAGCTTCTCTCCAGCATGTTACCAAAGTAGGCTCTGGATCTGCTGTTTAGTGATGATAAGTGATGTTTACTTTTACTTTTACTTGCATGCATCACTCTCTCTTGTATTTCTATATCATTCCAACTTTTTTCTATTTTGGGTTGCATATTCTGCTTAGTGGACTCGGTCCACATCAGTAACTGCGCTGCATCTGTGCTGCTGCTTCATTGGTTCGTTGTAGATACATTGCAGATCAGCTGATGGCAGGGAAGTCTGTGGAGCCCCAAAGCTATGACATGGTGACCATCTTCTTCTCTGACATTGTGGGATTTACCGCCATGTGTTCTGTCAGCTCAGCAATGGAGGTGGTAACATTCCTCAATGACCTCTACAGTCTGTTTGATGATATCATAAAGATGTATGATGTCTACAAGGTAAGAAGCATTTAATGTCTGTTTGAATATTTTTAAAGTTTTTTGCTTGTTTTTTGTTTGGTGGTATACACATGGGTTTTCTCTGGGCTTTCTCCCACAGTCCAAAAACATGCACTTAAGGGAACCAGTTATTTTAAAGATAAAGATTGCTTGTCTCTTCTTTTGTGTTGTCCTGGGACAAAGTGATGTTCATTGACTTTCATTGGTTACCAATAATTTTTAAAAGTCTAAATTACATCCAACTAGCTTAGAGTTAAGATTGGAAACTGAAAAAAACCAGCAGAATCTGTAGTGAAATCCATGTAAAAGTCAGAAATTATACTTCCTGCTCCCTGTAAAGCTCACAGAATAGATCCATTTTATGTAGAATACCACTTCTGACCACAGGAGGAGCAGGAAAGTTTAAGTGTCAGTCGTTGGCATAAGATCAACAAAGTGCATTTTTCATTACAAGACGTGCAGATCATTGTCTCTTACTTAGCACAGTTAGTGGATCTTTAGCCAACACACCAGATCTGCCAAAACCTGACACACATAAGTTTTAGTCTAATTTCTTTGACACATGTATGACACATGTATGTAACATCATTTAAGCTTATACAGGGTGCTGCTTCTAAAGACCAACACAAAAATACTTAGTCATAGTAAGTATGGAAGCACGTACCAAAACACACACACAGAATCAGAATATCAATGATAATTGATAGAAGAAGAGTGAAATTTCCTGGTCCTTCATTTGCTTTCATTACAGATAAATTCTTGGACCTGCTATTAAATCAAACCTCCATCTTTGCTCCATCTTTATGCCTGAGTGTAGTTGTGGTGTATTTCCTTGTTAAAAAAAACAGAATCAAACTGGAATTGGGCCAGAGGAATTAATACACTGAGTGAATAATCACTGATAACACTCACAACTGGTTTGCCTTACACTTATTTTGAACAGTTACAACAGAATTTAATCCTGGTGAGGTGCAAATAAACACAAGAAGCAAAGCTTTGAGTGATCCACACAATCAAAAGAATGACAGAAAATACAAAACTGCAATAATAACAGTCCGTTATTTACAAAAGCAAAACATTTTGTGTCTTCAAAAGGTGGAAACCATTGGTGATGCATACATGGTGGCCAGTGGCCTGCCTATAAGCAATGGGGACCAGCATGCTTTGGAGATATGCATGATGGCTCTTCATTTCCTGAGTGCCATTAAGGCCTTCAAGATCTCCCACATGCCATCTAAGACCCTTGCACTTCGCATCGGCATACACTCTGGTAGTATGCAGCGGCGCCGCTTACAACTAGTTTTACTTTGTGGTTTTTGTATTGGAAAGTATAATTTGGATTGGTAGTGTTTCTGCATCTTTATATGTTATTATCATTTCACATTTCCACATTAAATATTCAGTAGCAAACAGAAATCCTAAGGAAATCCTGGTTTTGATCATACATTTCAGCCAGTATGACCTCCATTTCAAACACTGTGATTTAATAAACCATGAAGAACCTCAAGTTCTGGTCTTTACATCATGTCTCCATTAGTTACTATCAGTTAGTTTGTGTCATTAACTGTGTAAAATAGGTTCTTAACTAGTAGAAACTAACATTGTGTCCTCTGTAGGTCCAGTGGTTGCTGGTGTGGTGGGCACCACCATGCCTCGCTACTGCCTCTTTGGTGATACGGTGAACACAGCCTCGCGCATGGAAAGCAACAGTTTACGTGAGTGAACTCTCATCGCTTGATTGTCATCATGAGCGTCATGGTGACTTCTCCAATAGTGAGGGAAAGGGGGAGTCTGAGATTGTGCATGCAAGTAATGCCCAGTCCTGCCTGTAACATACTCCTGCATGTTGCATCTTACATGCATATGACGTTAATTTGCAAGGACGTACGACTGATGCTCCAAAACTATGTGGGATACACGAGGCAGCCATCATAAACACGTGCATAATTAAAATGAAGTCTGGCATCAGAGAAAGCATGAAGGGCTTAGTTAGGTGGAGCTGCTGCTGCTCAGGGTTTTGGATGTCTCCTGGACACCGGACATGGAGGAGATTATGTGGCACACCCATGTAAAGCAGGAGACACTGCATCTCTGTGGGTCTGAAGTCTCCCTGGAAGAGCTAGAGGAGGTGATGGGGAAGTGGAGGTCTGGATGACTCTGCTTAGACTGTTGACCCAGTGACCCAGATTGAAAAGTGGGAAATGCAGTCCTGGATGGATGGAAGTATTCTTAGGCTGGCAAACGTTGGATGGCCCTTTTGTACATCTTGTTCTCTACTCCATGTTTTATGCTTAAGAAGTGCAGATTATTGTGTACTTGTTTTTACTGATAAATATTGCTTTACTGTTGGCTGTAGAGACGTCAGACTGAAAGTCCATGATTTTGGTCCAGATCTTTAGTCTAGACAACCAGCAGATAGATAAATATTGTCACAGCTGTTTATTGAGGATAAATTCAGATTTCATCATCTATGGATGTAGTCTAGGCTGATGGCTGAAAAGCTGGGGTTAATTGTTGAAAATCCTCAGGTTTAATAAATAAAACAAATATGTTAGCGCTTCTTTATATGTTACAGCCCTGAAGATCCACATATCTCAGTCCACAGCTGACATTCTGGTTCAGGCTGGATCATTTGAGCTGGAGGAAAGAGGGGAGATAGAAATGAAGGTGACTTGTCTGCTTTCTTTATTTTCATTTCTAAAGTAAGATTTTGAGCTTGTGTTTTTGACATGTTGTAACCACAGTTTATTTTTCTCCCTGACAGGGTAAAGGGGTCCAGAAGACCTACTGGCTGCTGAACAAAAACGGATTTAATCCTCTGATAATCACCCACAGCTCCTCGCAGGATGACAGTCTCATAATATGTAAAGAGGTACAACCATAAGAAAAAGAAAAAGGAAAAAAAAACATTTATAACACAGTCAATATGCCAACAGAAAAGAAAATATTTCATGCAAACTAATTTTATCAGAAAAGTTATCACTGATGCTGGTCTGATTTGTTGGCTCAGGGATCGTTTTAACCAGTAGAGCGAAGCATGTAAAGGTCAGAGATGTTTTATTGGATGCTCTACTCTACTGGTTCACCGCAGGGGTGGGTCCTAACAACTAACAAATCTTTTATTTGTTTTACATTTGTTTAAGCTGAGGAGCTGCTTCCAGTTAGCTTGTAGTTCCATGACTGACCACTAGGTGCTGCCTAACTCCTATTGAATTTGAATGAAAGTATCCAGTATTTCTATGAGGATGTTTTATTGGATCTGTAGCAAATATGGCACATTTTATATGACCAAAGAGCACCAGAGAGATGAATTTAAGTCAAAGGATTTAATCATACAATTTGTGTGCACAAATAGGAGAGCAGTCAGCACAGTCGTTCATGGCAACAGTGCGAGTGCTCTGAGTGGTACCTCAGAGCAGGACCTTTTATATTGTTGATAATGAATGGTAAACAGTTGGGCTCTGTTGCATGTGGCAAGACGTACATGTTTTTATTGAGTCTCAAGACACATCAGGAGACCTTGGGGGCTAGTTGGGAGATGACACTGTCTTATAGCAATAAGATGTACCAAGACCTAAAAAGATCCTGTGCCCTAAGCTCGGTCAACCTGAATTAGCTGAACTCTCTTTACCATATGTGAGTCAGATGATCTTTAGACTGAGTAAGCATAAAACATATACAAACTCAAGAATCACAGTGACTAGTAAATCTAACTAACCATAATATGCCCTATTTGTAGTGTTCAGTTGATGTCTGTAAAATATATGTGGTTCAGAGAGCTTTTCAGATTTTCCGAGCTCTGTCACGTCTTAGACACAGACTGGAGTAAAATTAACCAGCTTCCTCATCTTTGTCTCTGCCCACCTTCAAATTACACTGCATTTGTTGCACCTTCGAGGCCGCGTGAAGCTGTGACGCAGATTTAAAAAAGAGTCTAACCCCGCTGCAGGGGGCAGAGTGGACAAATGGCTCGCTTCACTGCCTGAAACTGGCCACATAAAAAACAAAAAAAAGCAAGGATGCAGTTGAAAGGGATATCTGTGTGGTACTGGGACATCAAACTATGTCATGGACATTTTATTATTAAAAAAACAAAACAAACAAAAACACATAGTAAGTCCCGTTTAAATTACTTTAGGCAAAAGTAAATAAGTTCTTTTTTTTAAATATAATTAATAAATCTGCTGAATTAACTTGGAGTGAGCAGTTTCAGTTTAAGTTATGCAATTAGCTGTATTTTTATTTTAGTATCACTCAAATTTTACAGTGATTTGTTAGTTTTGTTTTTATTTATATGCTGACTTGGCCGTATTTTCCATAAAGCATGAGGTTTAAATGATTTGTAAATGCTTGTAATCCGTTGTTATTTGCATTTTGCGCTGTCTCTCAATGTTTTTGGTTTTCAGGTTTTCATGTCCAACCATTAAATGTTTTTTTATTTATTTATTTTTTTCCCTGCTGAAGAAATCGGCGGTGAACAAAGCTGCAGACACAAACGCCCAGAAAGTCCAACTCACATCAACGATGACAACTGTGAACATTTAAAAGAAAAAGAGAAACAGGTCCAGTGGAAAAGCAGAAATATATAGGATATGACATCATCAGATATCTCACAGATGCTGTGAAATGTATTTATTTATTTATTTTAACTGCCTGTCAAGACAAAGGTCACATACTTCAAGAATTCAGTTTTAGGCTTTTTTTTCACACGTTTCTGTTCATATTCTCATTTTCCTGCAGTCCTATCATACAAAATATTTCAAGCTCAAGTTCTGTTTGTATGTGCTAACAGTTATTCCAGCTCACGTTGGCAAGAAGTTAGTCTGAATGCTTGAACTTCACAACAGCGTCTACAACAAAACCCAAACATAAAAGGCAAAAACATTAACTACTGGAGTTATGCAGCCTGAGTCAAATCTTAAATCTGTTAGTACTGTCAGTACTTTGGAGGTAGAAATAATCATCCCACTTTTTAATGATCTACTAACCAGGATATTTCTTCATCAACAGTTATTCTAAGAAATCCCGAAGCTCATAAATTTCAGTCACTGTGAAACAGAAAGTAGAGCAGTTTTATCTTCTATAAAAAAGATTCAGAGTGCAGTCCTTCACAAAGGGCAATGCAAAGAGCCTGAGAGATATCCAGAGGTAGTCTTTAATGAAATCCAGCTTGATCGGACTTCTTTCAGTCTTTCAGACAGAGAAGAGGCAGTTCTGTCAGTCTTATCATGTCAGATCTTTCTGAAGTGTTACAGTTTAAGGGTTGTGATGTCATGTTTTCTTTTGAGCTTTAGTCTTGTTTTTCTTACTCCGTCTCTTTTGCTCCACTACGTCTTAGCATTCTGCATCCTGTTTTATTGTGAAACTTTCTTGTGATTTCTGTATAGTTTTACTTCCAGCTTCAGGACCAGGACCTGGTCTTTCCAGGACCTGCAGCTCTTCTGTTTGTTTACAGTCCTGTACAAAAGTTAATTCCATGTTTTCCTGTATAATCTTGTCAAAAATCATCTGATTGATGTGTCTATGTGTTAGGAAACTATAATATGAAATGCATAACAGCATTATGACTTGTTTTCACTGTGCTATTATTTATTCCAAAAAGATTTCTTTTTGCCAGCAACATGTTTTGTGTGTGTTTGTGTTTTTTAATGCTGTGAAGCCATTTGTGTCGTGTGTGTTTTAGGAAAAGTGCTATGCAGATAAAGTTTGACTGTTTGATCTTGTTGATTGATTGATAAACATGTCACATGTCATTGGTCCAGAAGTCTTGCGTTTTGTTCACCACAGTCGTGCATCCATGTTATTTGTTTTTAGACAGTAAAAGCGACACATTCTGTAACTATTTTTCTGAACATCGCATCGTCTGACCTTTAGTTAAACTTTCTGAGACGTCCACTGGTGGGAAGACAGGTAACTGTCTGCCTTCAGTGTTTTCCACCCTCTCCAGACTGATGTGCAGCATCAACTATAGTATTTCTCTTAGACTGTTGGTTTCACCCTCCTCACATGTAAAAAGTCTGGGCGTCATTCTTGACAGCACTTTGTCTTTAAACTCACGCATCAGTAATGTCACTCGGTCTGCATACTTCCATCTACACAATATCAACCGTCTCCATCCATCTCTCATCCCACATACCACTGCCATTCTTGTCAAGCTTGGTTACTTCCTGGATTGATTATTGTAATTCACTACTGTATGTACTTACTCAAAAATCTCTCCATAAGCTCCAACTAGTCCAGAACTCTGCTGCCCGTATCATCACTAGGATCCCTCCATC
>JBAMYA010045188.1:0-11899 GCA_037176975.1 Arrhamphus sclerolepis
CATATATGTATATGACCTGTAGTCTTTCTTTCTGTCTTTCAATACTTAATATGAAACAGACTGTTGTTATGTCCTCAGTTTGCTGTGCAAAACTATTTGTACTTTAAGTAGTAATATATACTGAATTACATTCTCTTGAAAAGGTCTTTAATCCAGGTCATCATGTTGTAGATGTTTTCTCACTCCAACACACCTGGGTCATTGACAGACTTATGCAGACCTTGAGGACGAGCTGTTTGTGTTTCATTCTGAGTGTCAGGTGTGTCGGAGCAGAGAAGCATCTAAAACATGCAAATGAGGATCCTGGGTGCAGACATTTATGATGCATATGTGTCAAATTCAAGGCCTCTGGAACTCATTGTATCCAGTACTGTAGGATTATTATATACTTAAACTACAATTCTACGCTGTTTAGAGACGCACATGGACTGCATGTCCCGCAATACATGCTACTGCTCTGTATGGACTCGCTGATGTTTACGTTACTTCACTGTTAGTTCCTGTTGGTTGTTTAGCTGACAGAGATCATGGGACAGCAGCAGGCCGTCACAGTCTGAGATGATTTCTCTAAATTTCTGGCACTGCTGATATATATTGCAGCTCATTTTTGGTTGCATGACAGTTCTCTTTTTCATCTTTGCTTCTGTCTCAATGTGAGATCTACCAGCAGCGTTTTGGAGCTACAATTGACTTTTTTTTTTGTTTGTTTTTAACTACAATTACGTATCTTCCATCTGAAATTGTACAGTGTGAGCCCGACATTACTCCTCTGATCATGAGCTTCTCTTGCTTTTCCTTTTCTTGTGGCCCTTTATTCTTCTTGCCACCTGCGTCTTGTTGACTTCCCTGATCATTCCATTTGCTTGTGAGGACATGTTGTCTTTTCTCCTATGCCTGCCTGTTTTTCTCTCTTGTATAGATGTATAAAAAAAACTTAAATAAAGTTCCACCCACAGCTAAAATCATTTCAACTGCTACAGTTATCAAATTACACTTGCAAACCCAATGATCAGCATATAAAACACAACCTTTGTGAGAAATCAAAATACTAAGAATTATAAAATAATTTTAAAAGGATACATGCCTTTTTTTCAAAAGATGACAGGCTCTTGTGCTATAAAAATGCCTGTAACATGCCTTTATCAAAATACCTTAGAGATACAGCACAAAGTCATCCTTTTCAATGATGTTATTACAGCTCTGTGCAGAGCAGCTGGTTTTTTTAGAGGTGGAGGCAGCCAATCAACTGAACCTGCCTTGAACTCCACCCCCTTTTTTGGATATGTCTCTGAATAATCTGTTTTACATGTTTGAGCTTTTGAGGTGCTGCTGCTGAAGCAACAACCAGAGTTCACAGGTGGGGGATAGTGCTATTCTGATCTCGGCCTGTGATGTCACAGAGCCCGAAAATCTGATTGGCTCACTCAGCAAAGAAGCAGGGTTGTGTTATCTCAGTGTTGTTGTGTGCACCTAATACACCCAAACATATGCAATCAAGCACGGGAAAGTTGTTTTTTTATTCTTATAACATGCCTCCTTTACAAGGTCTAATGTTATGCTATTTCGATCCCTATTCAAACAAGCATCACAATCTGGTTGCTTTACTTTGATGGCGACTCAAAATCTGGATGATGTTCCTCATGTTTAAGGGAGGTGGGGCTGACCCCTCCTGTATATACATGCATGGCCTGAGTTAATCAGGATTTAGAGGACTGATCTGTATTATGCAAACTCAGCTTGTGTGAGCAGGAAGCTGTGAAATGTGAAAGTTCAAAAACTTCTTTTCTGCTTGATAAATCATTCACCTCTTAAAATAACAGCAAGACGGCTTGGAACTGGATATGTTACAGTTTATATGGGACCTTTAAAGGCTCTACCAGCAACAACAAGAGTGATACTTTTAAGACAAACTTGTGATAGTTATTGGTGATTTTTCTTTTTTTGTGCATTTTACTTTTAAATTATTGAAGCTAAATGATCTTTTCGTGTATGGTTGCTGGATGAGGTTCAGAGTCTTTCTTGACATCTTGTTTCCAGTTTTTGTCTTTTGCCATGTCCCATTTTATTTCTTAACATAGGATTCTGCAGCTGACTGTCCCATATTCATGTTTATGTCACTGACATTCTACCAAAAATGACCTCCAGCGTGGCGTTAAGTCAACATTACAGTTCATGCAGCCGTTGTAAATCATCTATCACTAGCAGCTACTGACAGAAGACAAAGAAAGAGATTATTCTTTTGATTTTTCTCACATGTGGTGTGGGGGGGGGTGTTTTTGCTTTGTTTGATTTTTCTTTGATGTTAGTGAGAAGGGCGCTAAAATGTCAAAAACGAGTCATAAGAAATCATCCTAAAACCTCATGATTTCTTACAATTAAAGTTTTATTGTGCAGAGAAGAGGAGGAGAATTTCCCTCTTTTTTTTTGCTAACTCATCACATGAAACAGGGCATTTTTAAGCTGTGCAGTACTGGAAAATGTTTAACTCATTATATTGAACTTCACTTTCTTAGAATAAAACAAACCAACATACCACAAAACGAAAACATGGTGCATGTTTATGCCGTCAATTCAGAGTCCAATGTATCACCAATCAAAATCCAAAATCTGAGAACCAAAACACAGAATTTGTAACCAAGAAATACAAATCTGTAACTGAGAGTGATCTTCGTCACTTACACTTTTTCTTTCTTTCATCAGTTCTAAAACCATCTCTGTTTTCAAATCATCTGTGTCACTTGTACTTTTTCTTTTTGTGGTTACGATTCTGAAATGAGTGTCAAATCAGCACCACGTCAATCTACAGCAGACTCAAAACAGTCCCTGCTGCTCATTCAGAGTAACAATATGTTCGTGTCAGTTTCCAATAGCAACAGAGAAAAAGTCATTAGATTTAAAAGAAACGCTAGACGGGTCTGAATACTAAATATAATGCTAAAGTCGCTAAGTTGGCAACACTGCTTTTATCAGCAGAGGCTTGATGCTGTGATGTCAACATGTGCTAAGTCATTCAGCAGCCAATGAACTCCTAGATCTCAGCTATGTACCGCCTCCTCTGCTATTGATTGGCAGGTGCTAATTGACACCCATTTCAGAACTGCCCCTTTATCAGCCCTCTGATTGGTTCCTGACTGACCAACCAGAAAAATCATTCTCCGTTGCTACATCTGTGATGGAATATCCGGTTCAACAAAGTATCCGTCTCTGTCATTCACAACAATGGAAAGAGCGTAGTTTTTATTTGCTTGTATCACCATTTAAATCATTGGATTGTTTTTTTGTTGAACTTCACCTTAGTAAAAAGGAACACTTTGGAACACACTGCACACAGTGTAGTGAGGGTGCAGAGTATTTTTATCCCAAAACAGGGAGAAATACGAGCTGCACCACCAAAACAAAGTAGGCAGCGGGCTAAAACCCATAGCTGCAAGCATTTTATTTTTCTTAAAATGGTTAAATGGTGTGCTTGGGTCACTTGTAAAAGTGACACCCACTAAGATATTTGAGAGCCCTAAAAATGGTCACAAATAGTCTTTAAAGGTAAGTCTGTTGGTGGGAGGCTGCCAGCATCAGCTGCTTACTCTGCCATGCTGTTAACTAAATTAATCAAAACATCCCATTTTGGTAGAAACCCCCCATTTTTTCAAACTCACTACAATTACCCAAAGTGTTCCTTTTTATTAATATCCAGTTGCTGTTGGTTTTGTTTTGTACATTAATTAGCAATGAAGCAATGTAAAAACGCATTTTTACAATGGGAGTGGACGGGAGAGACAATAATTTTGTCTGATCCAGTAACAGGGACGGGACTATGGGCGGGACTTGATAAAGGGTCATTTGCAACCACAAAAAGAAAATTGTAACAGAGAAAGATGATTGAACTCTCGGTTACAGATTTGATTCTCAGACTTTGGATTTTGATTTGCAACACATTAGTCTCTGAATTTACAGCATACATGTTTTTGAAAAGGGGGAAGAATTTCACAGTAGGCCTGCGGAGCTTGGAGACAAAACTCAGTGCAAGCACATAGGCTATGATTTGTCCGACATGTATATATTATAAATATGGCTCATATCAATGTAAAATGTAGATAAAAGACTCTTCAGGCAGGTAGTGTGATGTCGTGTCACGTAGCGCTATATACAGTTCATCAAAAATTAATCAAAACTGACATTCAGAACCAATAATCAATCTAATCTTGCTTATGTCAATTATTTATCTGAAATATTCATCAAATTGCAATAAACAGTTAAATCTCTGTGTGGCTCCTTTTATTTGAAAAATATTCCAGTTTTAATGGTTCATCATATTTGCAGCACAAGCCTTGTCGGTGATCAATGAGGGTAAAAAAGTAAAATGGTACAAAAATAATCGCTCATTAATCGTAATGTTTGAACAAGTCAATTAATCGTGATATTGATTTTGTGAAATCATTATGAAGTTTATTCCATGGATTTATGCACATGAACTCAAAAATGATATATGAAATGTGTGGTTGCATGTTTGTGTCTTTGGGCATTAAAAATGAAAAGACAAAGATATTTAATCATTTATGAACAAAACTGTTAAATATTGCAGCACTCCTTTCTGGTCATTTTTGAATGTCAAGCCAAAGCACTTTGAACTTTTCATGTGCAATTTCTGTTTTGTCCCCAGTGAAAAGAGAAAACCTTAAACTTCTCTGACAAGTCAGTCAATAATGTCCTCATTTGACATCAGGGGACTTTTACCTTTTCAAGCCCGGAGCGTTTTATTCTTCAGAGGTTGAGAAATAAAAGGTTTGAGGTTTTAGGTGGATGTTTTAAAGGAAGCCTCAGGTCTGGGGGGGCTTAAACATTCTCACTTGTTTTGGCTCAGCCAGAAACGAACTTGTCTGCCGTCTTCAAGGTTGACAACTTGATCCCTGATCCCAGGCTTCCTACGTGACATCATCCTGTGGATCTTTGCACTGCCAGCAAGCTCCATGCAGCACAGATCTTCTTTGCTTGAATGAATTTTGTAGCAGCTTGTAGTTAAATATCTAAAAAGTCTGAAAATTCAAACTGTTTGAGGTTTTTGGTTGCTTTAGATGTGAAAAGTTCATTCTTCTTGTGTTCCTGTTCACCACCAAAAACAATCCCTGATTCTTAGAGGGCATATTTATTACTTATTACAAATCTGGGCCTCTTTGTTTAGGCCACCACCCCCCGATCTAAACTCGGCTCAGCAGAAGTTAATAGATGGATGGATCGAGGCTATGGATGTCCCTTCTTGTTAGTCTTTGTAACTTAAAATGCCTTAAAGTGTCTCCATGCATGTTTAATAATTGTGATTTGAGTAGACTTATGACTACGTACTTCCTTAAATGTTAAGATAAAATCATCAGTAGAAGTTCTATATTAATTTCATTAAATGAACATAATTTTTTGTGGATTTGAAACAAGTTTTGTATATAGAATTTGTTTTCATGCAGCTGTACTTACCCCATCGTAGCATCCTCCCAGTATGCTTTGATATAATATTAACTGTTTAAGACATTAACCTGTGAATCAGTGGAACACATGTGCATAAAACTGTAATTACAGTTGTTGTTGCTGTTTAAATTGTTAAAAGGTTACGGTTAAGGTAGTTTGTCAAATTGCAGCTAAATTGACAACATGTGAACCAACAGAGCTGGTTCCTCTTAAAACACATAATTCAAATGATCTGATCAGATAAAATCTCAAGATGCACTCAGATAAAGAGAGGAGAGGGGAAAAGATTGATTCCTTCATTTTAGATATGTATTTTTCCATCCATTTTCTTTACCCATTTCTTCCTGTGCAGTGTTTGAAGGACTGGAGCATCATTTCATGGAGATGACCAGGTCACCTTCCATCCAAGCAGCACAATCAGCCATGAATTGTGAGCATAAAGTTTTGCAAGTAAATCTGTGTGATTCATTTAAATGGCATCACCAGAATTTACACTCTGAAAGGTAAACTTCCATAAAAGCAAATGCAGCTCGGCCAGATGATTTCCTTCCATGCCTGAACAGTAAATACGACTAATAATTTTTAACGGTGACAACACAGTTTACACCACCAGGCTCAAAATGTGTAGTAAATCTGTCCCTTCATGTGCTGCGTGTTACATGTGCACACAGTGAAAGTCACAAGATGAGGCTGCAACGAGCCAGTGTGGTATGGGTGCAAAATAAAGTGCCGCTTAGATTCATCAACATTACTGAAGCCTCTTATCATTATTCTGCCTCTCATTCAAACAGATTTGCCTAAGCTCTTTATCTGTTGCTGAATATCTCCACTGTGCATGCATGTGCATGCTTGTCACCACACAGGAAGAGTTAAATGTGACTCGTATGTGTGCACCCATCAAACTTCTGCATCGCCTCAAACATTGTCACATCTGATCTGTGCATGACGGAGTGAGAAAAAAAACACTGCCCGTCTATATGCATGCATGCAGGCAATGAGTGACAGCTCAGCGCAACCGTGGAAATCAGTAAACATTATAAAAGTACAGTAATGCAGCTGCTATTCCGCTGCTTCCGGCAGGATACTGACAGTTATCATGCACCATAAAAACCAGTATGAACAGGTGAGAGGTGTGTGTCCTCTTGTTTTTTTCTCTTACTTTCGAATACAAATGTGAGGACTCAAAGATAATGTGAAAAGAAAAACAAATCGCTTGATGATATTCCAGGACTGTTTGGCTTCATGCATGTCAACATCACAATGTTCCACTGAACTGGGAACCTGGTTTATCTATCAAGAACATCAGGCTCTTATATGGTGGTGATTATGTTTTACTGCCAGGTGATCGTGTAGAAACAGTGCCCTCTGCAGACTTTTCAGCAGAACTACAACAGGGTTGTTTTGCTTTTTTTCCCCCCATCTCCATCAGTTGCAAAATATATCATACATTTAATCAAATATTAAATATTTAATCTTAAATCTAAAGTATTATTCGAGAGGCAGGGGCAAAGAAACACCAATTAACCTAATGTTCATGTCTTTGGACTGTGGAAGGAAGCTGGAGCTGAAAAAGAACCCACACAGGCACTGGTAGAACATGCAAACTCAACACAGAAAGGCTCCTGCGGGGACCTGAACTGGACCGTTCTTGCTCTGAGGCAACGGTACTAACCATCAAGCCACCATTCTGCCATTTAATTTAATTTAACACCCCAGTGAAGTCAAATAAGCACATAATGAATAGTATTGGAATTTATTTATTTATTTCTGCATACATCAGCTTACTTTATCAATCACAAAGCTAGCTTATGTAATTTGGAACACATCTGGCCCACATAAAGCCACAGTAAGTGGTGTCACTCCAACTTCCAACTTCCATCCATTATCTATACCTACTTATTCCTGTGAAGGGTCACCCGGATTTGCTGGAGCTTATCCCAGCTCTCTTTGGGTGAATGGCAGGGGTACACCTTGGACAGGTCACCAGTCCATCACACGGCTTCCACCTTCCAAGGTAGATGAAATGCATCACTAGTTTTATTGTTGCTGGTGTGCAACAAGTGTTTGTAAAGCAACACGCAGTTGTCCTATGAGATGACCAGGATGGGTGTCAGCAGAGACGGGGAGCAACACAGTACTTTTTAAAAGTCATCCAACATTCCTTTAAATGAAACTGACTTTGATCAAACTGATATTTCAACATGAAAAATCATACTTTGCACTGCTTTAAGTGAATTCAGAAACATGGAATGCCATCTTCTGATGAGTGATTAATGTAATTCAAATCCAAATGCTGTTGAGTCCAGTTTAAAAAAAGAAAAAAAGAAACGGTGGTGTAAGATGCAAAATGAATTACTGCTCACTCTGGCCACGTTCTGTCACATGAATCAGCCCTCAAAGAGGTGTTGTTGTTCAGCTCTCAAGAAAACAAACCATTATTCCAATTGTTTTATCTATCAGTCCATTAAAAGACATTTATTCTAAGAGAGAAAGAAATTCTACAAAAGAAAGGGCTGCTATGACCGATTGCTGCATTGATTTCTTTTTGTTGGTGCTGTTGTTGTCTTTTGCATTTTGTATTTTTATTTTAATTGTTATATATTTCATTGTATTTTATTATGCCAGATTTATTGTGTTGCACTTTGTGACTGCTGTCTGAGAAAAGCGCTATGTAAATGAATATTACTTACTAAATGCTGGTTTCTTTCTTTTCTTTCCTATTGTTTACTATTGTTAACGTCTCACTTTTTGTATGAGCCATGAACTAAACTATTTCATATTATATATGTGGACCTTTTAGACAAAGTCAAGAATGGTCAAATTTAAATGGCATGAAAATAAAAAGATTCTGGATTAAACCAACCTAAATATTGATGCTTGAGGTAAAAAATAAAAAATTAAAAAACAAAATACACACACAAACTTAAAAAATAATAATAATATAATCAGTATTTAAATTTACAGGCTCAAACAAAAATCACATCCTGTCAAATTATACAATCACCTGAACTAAAAAAAGGAAGTGAGGAAATACCTTTTCCTGTCCTGCTGTGTAATACTAACTGCTGCTACACTGATAAACTATGATAAGAGCATGCTCGCGCACGCGCACACACACGGATCAAACACTGCTAATAGCCAGGATGGACTGGGGCTGTGAATGTAGAGAGGGGGTTCCACATAGACGATCTGGAGGCGGTTTCCGCGTCCCCACTGGCCCATTCCTGCACACAAATAAACACATACATGCAGCCTATTAAAGATCTAAGCTTGATGTAATTTCCTGTGGCATAGGTCATATCCTACTGCTGCTTTCACTGCTAAGCATGTGTTCGTGTTTCCTGAGACACACTCAGCAACAAGATCACAAACTGCACCTTTTCCCCTACATTCTGTCTGTCTTCTGTTATTTTCACTTCTGCTTTTCCACTTCCACCAAAGTTCGGCAAATTAAAGGAAAAAATGTAATTACAAAAAAAACCCAAAAAAAAAACAGTGAACAGAGGCTAATTTTAAGAACTCAGGGTAATTACTCTTCAGTTTTAGTGTTTCAAAAACGAGATTCAACAATCTCAGAGGCAAAAAAAACTAACTTGGAGAAAACAACTCCGAGTTAAGAATCTCTTAGTTTTGGGTTACAGAATAGGTAGCCTATGTAGAGTTGTTTCAATCAGCTCTGAGTACATTCAGCCTGAGTTACCGCGACTATAAAAAGCTAGCATCAATGTAGCTTTGATATTGTAATTCGCCAACGACAACGCTCCTCACTCTGCTTTGTTGAGTTAGAGCTTTCATTGCAGTCACATGGCTTTCTGCAAAAATGTAACATGGCTACAGTGGTGAAATAAAGATGGTTGATGTGGGACAGTCAATGCATATTTAAACATTTTTTGAAAAAAAAAAGCAACAAAAACAAAAAGTAGAAAAAAAAATGCTGAAGTAGTTGAACTATAAAGACATATTTCAGACAGGAAACTCGAACATAGCCTCAGTTCTACACACTTTGATAACATTTTGCCAATATTCAGGAAGAAGAAAATTCAAAGCTCTTAAGTAGGAATTTTGGGTGCATACATACATCTAAGTAAGAAATTTTCTTTACTTACAGAAGTGGAAAGAGTATACTGATAAAAATGTATAAATAGACAGCTTTGTTACCCCCTTTTTGCAACATGGCACTACACAGTCAGAAGTAAAAGGTTCTCTATACAATCTAGATTTAGATCAAACTTTATTGTTC
Organism: Arrhamphus sclerolepis; assembly: GCA_037176975.1. NCBI lineage: Eukaryota > Metazoa > Chordata > Actinopteri > Beloniformes > Hemiramphidae > Arrhamphus > Arrhamphus sclerolepis. Next base: position 9,695 of record JBAMYA010045188.1, read on the forward strand.
CCACAGCAGGGAAATTCACTTATTTTTAGCAGCTCAAAAGATAACGCAAGGTGCAAAACACAATATTAAATCAAACAAGTTGTTACTTTAGCAGTTGAAAATTCAATTAAAAAATAGAAAAAGATAGAATAATATATACAATAAATAAAAAATTAAGATACCAGCTATATACATTACACTATGAATCTGAGGTGTGTTGAGGTTTATGTATATGAGCTATTGCACAGAAACTCTAAACCTGCTCTTTACCAGGTTTAGTTGACAGTCTGTTACCATGGTAACAGACTCCAAGTATGAGTTACCTTGGTTTCTGAAACTGGCTCAGCTGAGGCCTCTTGGTCAGGGTTAAATGACCTCGCTTTCTGAAACGGAAAAACTCAAGAGTTTCCCTGAGTTCAGGTTCAACATACTCAAGAGTTTCTGCATAACCCACTTTCTGAAACGGACCCCAGCCGTCTTAGTCTGATCTGATATGTTTCATGAACACCTGACAACGTCACTCTGTCAGAGAGGACTACATTGGCTGACAGGGAAGTACGAAATGAATGGACAGACAAAGACACAAGACAGTGATGCATGTGGTGTTGTTGTGGTGTATATAAATGAATGTGGGATGGTTGGCGTTGTGATGTTTGATGAACCTCCATATCCCCACCAGAGCCCGAGTGACCCAGCAGACATAAAACAGTGATGTTGACCTCAAACTCTTACTCAGCTTCGACCAGCGATGTCAACCAGTTCTACAGCCTGATTTACAGTTAGCGCAGACAAAATGTGTGCAAAATCTGTCACAGTGTACGTATTTTGTCATCATCACGGTGAATCACTCAGAACCACTTTTTTGAATAAAATTAATTTGAAGTCAGCCTTTCATCTGAAGGGACAGCACATGCCCAACTGTCTCCTTTTCCAACACAACAGATACTCTTGTTTTTTAAACTGTGTACTGCATACCAACCATATCATTGCAATACATAGTAAGTACTGCAAACTGGTACAGCACTCGTTATTAGTACATAGCATAGAATAACTTGTTGAGGCCCATTACATTGTTGGATACAGTGTGAAAGGTAGAACATATACTGAAATTTTCCTTTTAAGTAGCACACCATCTTGCATACTCTTCACACTAGTAGTGTAGTATGTAGCTTCACAATGGCCTACATCTACCCTAGATAGCTGAAGCCAGTTTTTCTGTTGAGGCAACTCGAGCCAGATTTTCTCAGACACAGAAATCTAATTTTATTTTTGTCCATCTTGCAGATTGAAATTGTATCACTTCAGGATGGACATGGGTGAAAAGTTTTTCTCAGATTTTATGTGTTTTGTGTTTTTTTTTCCTGTATACATGAGGGTTGTGCAATGGGGAATGCATTTCTGGGCAGGACTGCAGAACTTCATTGCCACTGTATGTGATCTAAACCCTCGGCTTGTGCTCTGCGAGCAAACATCTATCCATGGATACATTTCTACAATCATTGATGTTCATCTATCTGTACCCACTTAATTCAGGGTTGTGGAGATCTGCTGGAGCCTATCATAGTTCTCTTACAATGAAGATGCCCTGCAGTGGACTGAACTGGTGGCCTGTCCATCGCAGGGTCATATATATATGATTGCTCTTCAAGTAAAAGCTAAGACTGCTCCATCTAAAACACATTAAGTGTGTCATGAGCTGCATCATGACCATCAACCAGTTCTTCAACAGATTTGACAGTGTGGCCACACCCACTTCCACTGTGACTCCTTCTTCTGCTTCACATGTGTGCTTCATCACCACAGCTCCTCCTCCACCTACACTTTTGTCCATCCCCACTTCTGCAGCTACTCCCATTGTCCCTCCTCTGCCTCCACCCTTGTCTGTCACTGAGATGGTGAAGTTGGAGCTTGAGAGACTTTGCCGCTGGCCCAGATGGTGTGTGTCCAAGTCAACTGTGTCAACCTCTCCAGAAGATCTTCAACCAGAGTTTACAGTTGGGGAGGGTCCACGCTCTGTGGAAAACATCTTGTATTGTACTGGTACCTAAAATGAAATGTCCAGCTGAACTTAATCACTACAGACCAGTGGCCCTTACATCACACATCATGAAAACCCTGGAGCAGCTGATTCTACGCCTACTGAGGCTTTAAGTCAAAGAACAACCTGATCCCCTGCAGTTTGCATACAAAGAACACATTGGAGTGGATGATGCTGTCCTTTACATG
>JBAMYA010045189.1:0-11895 GCA_037176975.1 Arrhamphus sclerolepis
AGTTTTCTACAACCTCAATGTTTTGTCCTAAGATCACTATATATATACATATGTGTATATATGTGTGTGTGTGTGTACATATATATATATATATATATGTATATATACACATACACATATACATATATGAAGTTGATCTTAAAAAAATCATTAGTTGAAAAAAAATTAGCAACTTTTTTGTTGTAAAATCGTGACTTTTTTGACATAAACCAGCTGCTCTCCACCTCAGTTATTCCACTTTTTGATGTCTGTACTGAATCAAACAGGCAGTCGCATTGAAATTTGATCTGCGTGCTCTCGCGGGTCAGATAAAATGAAGTGATGGGCCAGATTTGGCTGCGGAACCAGAGTTTGACACCTCTGCTCCTCACCTGCCAAACTGCTCTTCAAACTCAGGAAGAGAGCCTTCAGTTTTAGATGAACAAAGATTAGCACAGCGCTCACCACCAGCAGAGCCATCAGTGCTCCCTGCAGGAGTCCAGTCAGCACATCGCTCCAGTGGTGTTTGTAATCGGACACCCTCGACAGTCCAGTATACACTGAGGCTGCGATCAGGAAAAACTGCAGGGTTGGTCTCAGCAGCCGTGCCCACTGGACCTGGAGTCGAGCCTGCAGGTAGAGCTGGGAGAGCGAGAGGTTCTTTAAACACAGATCAGCGGTCACGGGCAGCGTGTAGTGAATAGTTACGCTGCTAAACACAATTGCTGCTCAAGTGGTGGGAAAATGAGCTGCACGACTCATTTCTCAGTTCCAGTATCACAATAAGAAACGAGAAGACTGAAGGAAAAGGTTTGGGGCTCTTCCTCAAATGCTGTTAAAGGTGAGAATGTCCTGCAGAACACATCACTGCCATGCTGATTTCAACAAGTTTACTGATTAATCAGAGGCTGGTAATGATCCCAAACAAAGAAGATAAACAAGTTTTGTGCCTTAAACTAGACAAAAACTGGGTGTGTTTTGGTTTGTACCAAGGATGTAAAGTTAACCTTTATACATCCCTTCCTGCTGGACTTCATTTCTGACGCAAATGCCTCCATTAAAGAAAGAAAGAAAAAAAAAAAAAAAGGTGTGGCTTTGTTGTTTGAACCTCAACTGTACATAGTGGCAAAGGAGCTTAGTGGTGGTGCCAGGACTTTGTCCCCGAGTCTATTTATATCTGCTCCTACTGAATGAATCAGCAGCTCAAAGTCTGTCGGGGCTATGCAGTAAAACTGACTGAACAATCCCAACAGGGCACCCTGAGGCCTATCAGAAGGTCATCAAAACGGAGCAGGGAGCTGCTCTTGAAGCACTGAAGGTCAGTGGAAAGAAAAAAAAAAAATTATACCTGGCACATTTATTATCTTAAAAGACTGAAAACAAGGGGGACGTGTGAGCCTGGCAGTTAGCTTCTGTCTAAATGTGACAAATTCCACAAACTCATTGTAAAATGTAAGCTTGGTTTGGCGCACGGACCTGATGAGGGCTTCTAAGAAAGTATTAAAACGGTGCAAGCATGCGAACAGCTGCAGTTTTATTTACAAAAAACCAAAAACAAAACAATGCATCCTCTTAGTTCTGCACACAGGCTCAAAATGGACAGAAAGAATGTGGATTTATAAAATCCCTCAATCTCCAAGAAGCACCTGAGTGCAGCCTGCAGAGCCAAGTTCAAGGGCGAATGTTTAATCCCACCCACAGTGGGCTGACCTGACTCTTAATTTGGTGTTTCAACAAGCTGAGACCTCATCAGGGGCTACAGAGGAACCATTGTGCTTGGTCCAAAAAAACAAACATATGTATGACAAAAACATCCCACAAACCAGCACATTTACATTTCAGTTCCTGCTTTGTACATGAACAATAGCCAGAGGCAGACAGCCTCTGGCCCCTCGTTTCCAGTCGTTAGACCGAGCGAAGCCAGCTAATCTCTTCAAATATGACTGAAGATCGTACACAGTTCCAGTAAATATGGACGGAAACCACCGGCATGCAGCAGGTTGAGGTACTTACGGCAAGGAACAGCATGCAGTACATGGAAAAAGACGAGTGGCCGGAGTAGAAGGACAGCCTGCAACGGGGAGACAAAAGAGAGTGCTGTTGTTAATGCGTTTGTTGCTGCGTATTTTAGAGAAGCAGCACCGCAAAGAGAAGCTGAGGTCAACAGCAAACCCCCCCCCGCCTTTGTAACTGCCTTGATAACAACAGAACTGTGGTTTTACCGAAACAGCCATTCGCTCACATGCTGCATACATGCTGTCATGAGCCTCAACGCTTCCACTGACTGAAAACAGGCCTCTGCACTAGAAAAGTGCAACAAGAAAACTGACCCCTTTATAACATTAAAGCTGCATTCCTGCAGGAATCTATGTGAGCCACACTTATTAGCCGCGAGGCAGCCGCCAGAAGAACATTTTCTTCCCCATTTTCATTTTTTGCTCTCCTTAAACAACACTTCATCCCACTGGGGGAAGTTAACCTCAGCTGATGGGGAGTCGTGTTACAGTAGATGATGCCCAACCTGCTCTCTTTTTCTCCTCTCCTGCTGCACTTCATTAGGTCTATTACTGTCTAGCGGACCATCCAAAACACACACACACACACAAGCTGGAAATATCATGTGTCCTGACATCAACCCTAAAAGCTGGATATCTGCCTCCAATCACCAGATCGTTCTCCTAGACTGCTGAGAAATGCTTGTTGCCTTATGCTGTACTCAACAAAAAGCAAACTGAAGACATGTAATGGGATCAGGAAATATCAATGACTGCGCACCGCACCCTTGAAAATAGGAAGAGAGAGAGAGAGGAGCACTGGATGTTTCAGATTAGATTAAAAAAGGTGAAGCTCTGTGTACAGTTATATTGAAGAGGCGAAAGGGGAACCGAAAATGCACAAGTTCCACAATAAATAAAAGGTTTCTAAACCTTTTTTTGCGCTCTGTACTAAACTGTGCACCCTCAACGCTTCTCAGGTTGGGCCTTACGTCAGAATGAGAAGAGGAAATCCTCTCCTCCCACCACTTTTCCTTCTCTGCTCCGAGCTGATAACAGACAGGCCTTAATGAAAAACAAGCTTTACATTCCTGCAATGTTACTCAGTCCTAACATCTGCACTCGTGTGCTGGAACTGGTTTGCACTGATGCGCAATCCTGTTAGTACGCCTGAAAAATAAACATTGGGGGGGGTCTGTTTATCATTGTCATTAAACTTCCATTAAAATCTGACTAGGGAGGCATAATAAAAGAGGGAGCAGCTGGAATAAATATACAATTCAAAGGTTACTTGGTTAAAGATTGTTTTTTCTTTTCTAAGCCAGTTTCAACATCTAAAGTCACGATCAAATTCGTGCCTGCAGTTGTAAGTAAAAGCATGTGGCACTCTGGGAACTGCGAGGATTTCCACATGGATTACTCAAAATGTGGCACCACCATCTACACGGTCGCGGCTTCTTGTGAAACTTCGCCACCTTTTCACGTCTGTTTGGTGTGTGGAAGACTGTTCTTCCCAACAAACATGTCTCAACCAAGACATCTCAGAGATCTTTTTTTTTTTTCTTCTTCTTCACGTCATCAGCAGGTTTGTCTCTGTGCCGTAGGGGATTTTCTTCCTGAAAGGGTTTTGTTCTTATTCTGTTATTTCATCTTTTTTTTTTTTCTTTTTCTTTTAGGGGTTGCACACTTTGATGTGATCTTATGTTTTAAAAGGTGCATTTGTGCACATCTGCAGAAGAAAAGTCACTGCGTCAGTTTCAGGTAACAGAAACTTCCCGTCTTCAGAAATAACACCCAGGTTTTCTAGATTTGCGCAGCTCTATAATATTTCTTAAAACGGTCAGATGACAGTTGCAGCTGAGGTATGACTCACATCAACTGATCTGTCTTTAACAGAGTAGCCCGTGTGTGAGCAGACTGTCTTTATTTATAGGCAGACTCATCCCTATTACCCCCGATTTCACTCTTTTCTTTTCTTTAAACCTTTTCTGGGCTGTGAACGACTTTTCTGACCTCCAATCGTATAACATTGATTCATCAGAACAGAAATCCTGGTCATCCCCTCCAACTGCAGACCCTAACCCGTGTTTAAAAAAACAAACAAAGCTCCAAATCTGATCTGAACACACACCTGCCCTCGTTGACCATCGTCGTGTCTCCGGAGCAGGTGAAGTCTTCGACGTAAGCCCCCGACGAGCAGTTGATGGCGTTCCAGTCGGGCCTGCACACGTCCAGGAAGTGCGGCCTGAGCCGGCCGATGGAATACTTGGCGATGTCCGTCAGAGACTGGCTCATCGCCGCACCGAAAAGGAAGGTACCGACGGCTTTGTAAACACAGGCGACGTAGCTGCCGAAGGTCGACTTGGATTTGAGGCGGTTAAGATAAACTAAAAGGCACTCGCCAAAGATCATCTGCAAGGGAAGGCGATGAGAAGCGTTAGGAGGTTTACACAAAGTACAAGAACATTTATTATTATTTTTTTAATTCTAATCAAAAATACATCTCAGTTAAGATCAGGGTCAACAGTAACTCTCAGTGACAGTTACAAATAAGCTCTAGTTTAGGTAACAAGCGCAAAGGACAAGACTCTGGGATAAATTATTATTTCCTCTCATAAATTTTAGGATGATGGTTTTACTGCATTTATACTGATATTTAATTTAAAAAGCACTTTTCCGTTTAAAAGTTGGTACATTTGATCAGTTGTAGTTTTTGCGCAGATTAAACACAAACTTAAACATCTGCAGGTGGATTTTGTGAAGTTTGAGCAGAGCCGGAGCAGCCTCTTAAAAAATAATAAATAAATAAAAATAATCTTGGCTACAGAAGGATGTCCACTTGATATCAAAACATGTTCGGTTCAGTTTCAATCTGAGGTTGTTTTTTTTTATTTCTTCACATAAAAACTGAAAGGTAGATGAGTTCACACGTCCGATGACTCGACTTTAAGACAGTGAAAGTCACGGCCTCATATGACCTTGTTGTAAATGTGTCAGGAAGCGGAGCCAGAGGACTTCAGTGATAACATCATATTTGACACATGGTTAACGTTTATTATGCTCTTATTTTAGAAAGCATTTCAACAGGGGAACTAAGAAAAAAGTAATAAAGTAAATTCAGCAGCAACTGGCCGAGGTTCTGACTATTCTACTTGTGGAGAGTTTCACATCTGCCATTTTTTTTTTTGTGTCTTTCTGCAAACTACTGCTGCAGCTGCAGATTCGTTTAGGCAGCATTCGTTTCAAATGAAAACCTTAACTCTTTCTGCGTCGCCTTCCGACTCCGAAGATGAAAACTTTTTCTACGCTGCCGGAAAAATTAGTCGCAGTTAGTTGCAAGTTAATGTTTGTTGTTATAAGATCATGTACATACGACTTTACATACAGATATGCATGTATAAAATCATAGGTACGGCTGAATCAACAGTTTGGTGCGTTGTTAAAAAGAAGGAAAAGAGGATGAGCCCAGAATCCTTTCACTGATGAAGAAGAAGAAAAAATAACCTGTTCTCATCAACAATGAAGAATCCTTCAGAGAAGGTGGGTCAAAATCTCCCATCAGGATTCATTAATGTGACTAGAGACGGTTTAAATAAGGTAAAATTCCAACAGGAATCCCTGATTAGACTTCATCTGAAAACATCTATAAAAATCTTTTTTTAAAAACCTCCCATTTTCTGGACTCTTTGGATGTGACAAAACCTAAGGCAAAAAGGCCAAGAAACAGCTCTAAAAAAAAAAAAAAACTCCCTGTAACTATTCCTAAATGCTAAAATGTCATATTTTAGAGAAACCTCTAATAATCTACACTTGTTTCTAATCCATTTCAATGTATTTTATTTTGGACTTGACTATGCACATACAGTAGATCAAAAAAACAGCACATTTAGGAAGAAAAATGAATGAACAGAGCTGTGAAAGTGAAGAAAGGCAAACACCAAATGTTAAGAAGGAAGAGTTGAGGCCAGCGTTAGCAGAAAATAAACAGGTGCACTTACAATGAGAACTGTGAAGGGAATCATAACCCCTCCTAACAACTGATAGGAAATGGTGTCCTTCTTATACGGGTACTTGATTGAATCATCGTTACAGTAAAAACCTCGACGGAAAGGCCTGTGCTGCAAATTGAGTATTGCAAATGGGAGTCCCACTGGCAGAGAAGCAATGAGAGAGAGAAAGAAAACACAGGTTAATAGAGGGACTCTGACACCTTCCCATCATGCAACGCTGCGTGCCTCTGCGGAGCAGAAGACGACACACCCAGGTGAGTGGATCTCAAAAACGCCTGCGTCCGCTGAAGACGGCGTCCTCGCCAGCGTCAGAAATGGTTAAAAGACAGTTACGTGGTTGGAGAGAACTGCATGTTAATGGAAAAAAAAAAAAGAAAAGAAAAAAGGGTCAAGCTAAGAGCACAAGAATGACATGTTTAAGAAGGTTGTTAGGTGCATCTCCGTTACGTTCTCCTTTAAGCTGTACCCAGAGCAGCTGGATTGAGTTTCTGGACCAGCTTCTGTTACCAAATCCCTGAAGCTGCACCTCGACGTCCTCTAAAACAAAAGGGCAGCCTTATTTCATCACGTCTTTGTAGGACGAAGTCACACTCCTCCACAGAACGCTGACACATCCACGAGAAAGATTAAGCAAATAAAGTCGTGTGCTTATTATTACTCATGATACTTGAAAGATAACACACACACACACACACAAAATCACACACACACACACACTCCTGCCTCCTTTTTTTCACTAAAAACAACAACTCTGTTCCAGAGGAGCATTCCTGCTATTTTAAGCAGCCTGCATGTCTTTTATTTATTTTTATTCTTATAAATAGCGTTTTTCAGATTGATAAGACTCATTCGTAGTTTGGGTCTAATAACAGATTAGCTTTTATGTTTTATTTATTTATTTTATTATTCACTGAGAATAGTAACACCAACTAAAACCACCGTGCTGACATCTATATGTAAAACCTCCCGAGGTAGAAGATCATACCTCCAATCCCGTGTTTTTTTTTTGCTTTTACTTTTTTAAGTGGACACCCTCCTTCGCCTTTATATTTCAGTTAGCTTTACACGTCTGCTCTTTAATTTGCTGCTTTATCAGCTCCCACAGACTTTTCTGTGTTTTTTTTTTTTTGTTCTTTTTTTTTTTCTTTTCGAGGGAAGTTTACCTGATAACAGTAATGGAAGCCTTCAGTTTAGGTGTGGCTGTAAAGCAGCTCACATCATACCAGAGTCCACCGCGCCAGCGCGCCTCGTACGCGTTTTACACGTCTTCGCCCTGTGACGGTGCATGAAAGCTGCCAGGACTAAGTTCTACTCACACAGCTAATGGGCAGCGAGAAGCCCACGGTGTAGAGCACCGTGGAGGTGATTGTGCTGTGGTGGAAAGGGTACTTGATGCTGTCGTCACTACAGAAAAAGCCCCTCTGATAGGGCCGGATCTTACCCAGGTTAAAGGCTGCCAGAGGCAGACCTCCTGTTGGGGGAAGAGATCAGAACCAACGTGAGTGATTTAAAAAGGAAACGGTGCAAAACAAACAAAAACAAACATCATGTCAGGCTCCTTCAGGTGCAGCGGACCTTTAAATGTGGAAGAGATGCTCAATTCAGTAAAAACACCAAACACCCAACTGCGTATTTGCTCTTTTTTTTCCTCCTGAGCTTTGATCTAAAAGCACTTAAAGTCACAATGTTAAAAGTGCTTTATAAATAAACTGGTTTTGGCTCAAGACCTTCCAACTTTATTTTTGAAACTGGGTGACAGGATGCCTCGAATTGCTGGGAACAGTCCTATTTTTTGTTGTCGTTTAGGTTTTAAAGGAGGACAAAAAAAAAAAGAATACAGATATTTATTAGCACGACAGTTTTGCTCATCGAGCAACGAACCAGCAGTCACATTTGAGAAAACGACTTACACCCAACCACAATGGGTACATTGGTGAGAATTTAGAGCATTATGAGGAAGTGTCTGAAAGCCACCATTTCCGAGTCCATCAGAATATAAGAAACATGACTCATTATGACTCACCAGGTCCTTTAAAATAACAACAGTCTATGGGACATGTGAATAAATGCGAATAATTCACATCAGAATGGTGTCGAACGGTGTCATAGGAGCTGTGGACGTAGCTGACACTCCCTTTATGTAATGCTAATAAAGATAATAATAATTAAAAGAAACAACCATAAAGATAATAGCTTGTGCTAACTGCCTGTGACAGTTCAAAGTCTACGTGTAATGCCGCTGTCATCTCACTGGCTGTTTGGCTCATTTGTTCCATTGTAAAGCAGGAAAAAAAAAAAAAAAAAAAAGCCGTCGTTCAACCATTCAAGCAGAAGCGACGGTCAGTTATTGAACCGTAACGCCCTTGAACCAGCCACGACAAGAGAAGACACACAGACATGAAGATGCATCTTCACCTCCTAAACTCTCTTCCCCAGAGGACGACTCACCAGCGAGCTTCTGACCGTAGCTGTGAGCCGTACATATGAATGAATAAAACATCTCTTTACCGTGATCGCGCTCAGACTTTACATTCCCCAGACTAATCCTTCCTTCATGCATGTGTGACTGCTGGCTACAGTCTGAGTAAGGAGACAGACTCTCAGAGGCCTCGCTATAATTTAATAGTCTGCTTCATTTAGAAGAAATCCAATTAGCACACTTGGATTGACCTGTACAGTTGGACTAGAAAGACTTGATAGATTAGAGTTCAATTTCATGGGAGATTTTTTTTTTTTCCTACTGAAAGTTAAACCTCATACTTTGAGCATCATGGTGCAATTTAGCACTTTGTAGTCACCTAAAACAACAACTAGGACCCTCAAAAGCCTTTTATGATCAATAAATATTCAAATTATGTTTGAATGTAATTTTGTATATTATTTTTTTTAAATGGTAGTTTCATATATGGTATCTACCTTCGATCTAATCCAGTTTACTTTCCTATAAGATGGTAAATTTAAACCAACGGAGGACATCTGTGAGTGTAAAATACATGCGGCGAGCGTCTTTAAAACATGCTGCAGTTTTAAAGATGCTCAACATCTGGATTCAAGTGAAACAAAGCAGCGCTGTTGGACTTCATCCATGATTTTAAAACAAACCGAGATGAGCAAAGATATAGTAATGAAGCCATATAATGACTGCGCAGTCATACTTCTGATCTTCTACACGCTGAGTTGACATCACCATAATACATTATATTTACCAGGAAACTTAGGAGACTAAAGGTGGAAGTGCAATTTACAAAAAATAAAAAAAAATAAAAATCAGCAGCTCCAAAATGTGAAGGCAGGAAATTCACATGATTGACTTGAATTAGTTAAAGCTATGAAGCACGTGGTCTGGATGAGCCTATGTAACATACTTAAACAGTAGAGTCCATAGAACTGATACATTATTCCTGATTTTTATGTGTTTATCCTTTTTGTTTGTGGTCCAGTATCACTAGATTCTCAAAACTAGCCAAGAAAACAGTTCACAATAAACATAGCAAAAGGGGGGAAAAAAACAGCAAACACATAAGACACAGCGTGTGATAAAGGGGTTAAAAGAAGTCCAAGTTAAAGCACATTATCCTGGACATTCACCACTCCCTTCACGTGATGGTAATCTGAAATATACCAACAACAGGATTAAACCAACTGTCAAATCGGCTTATATCAGCAACAGCAGCGAGGTAAAGTGGTTTTAAACACATACCCAGAACCAGACAGGCTATATCGAGCAGGACAAACGGGATTCCTCTGGCTTCAAACATGTTGTCTGTGTCTCCGTCTCCGTCTGACGGTTCGTCCTCTGTAATAAACCTCACGGGGATGCTCCTCCTCGGGACGCTGCTTCCGACTCGGTCAGGTCCAAAGAAAATAGCAGCAGGAAATGTTGTTTTTCCTTTAAACTAAATAGATAAATAAAAGGCGACAACTGCCGACGCCCTTATAGGAAACAAACAAAAGAAAAAAAAAAGAAAAAGAAAAAAGAAAGAACACCTGGAGAGCAGCTACAGATAAAGAAGACAGGTCTGACCGCTGTTGTTAGTGTGGTTGTTGTTGTTGGGCGGTGAACTGCAGAACGGCCAGCAACTCCGTGTGAGGTCCATGTTGGTAGAAATGACAGCTGTTTAAAACCTCGGAAATAAAAGCATGTCTCTCGCGGAGGCTCGTCAGTTTGACGGACACCTGTTCCGTTGTTGCGACCGGTGAAACACGAGCCGAAAAGCTCGGAAGAAGATGCAGGAGCAGGCCTCCCTGGTGCCTTCAGGAGCCTGGGGGAAATGTCGGGAATGGGACGGACTCGCGATGCATTCACGTGATAGTTGAGGAATGGGAAACAACAATACAATGTGGCCGGTTCCTATGCTAACATTGTAGTCATCTAATGAATACCCTCACCTACCCAATATAACCGTGTCACACATCAGATAAGTTAATTTGTTGTTTTGTACTCAAATTAAATATTTCAACTATTATTTTCAGCCTGACAGCAAGCACAGTATCCTGTCTGAAATTCCTATTCATTTTTCAAAAATTCAATTTGATTTCAAAAATAAAATACTGATCCCCAAAGGGAGATTCAGATATTGTAGTAGTCTCATGACTTAAGTCTCTTCAATGATTCATTATAGAAGGTTCTAGCTGTGGTCAGGAAGGATTTCCTGTAAAGATCTGTATTGCAGCAGATCTGAAGAAGTCTCCGACTCAAGACCCTCTGTTGCTGAATCACTGTATTGTGCAGAGGATGCTCAGGGTTGCCCATGAGGTTTTACATTTTATAAAGTATCCTCCTTTACACAGTCAGCTCCAGAACATTCTCCTGAACAGCCTTCTTTATCAGTTTGTTCAGTTTCTTTAAGTCACTGCTGGTTCCCCAACAGATGACTGCAGATATTATTGCACTCTCCAGATTTATAGAAGATATGCAACATCTTAAAGATCTAATCTTCTGTTGTCCAGGTGAACACCGAGGTATTTATACTCATATACAATCCTCTTTCTCTGGTTCTTTCTCCTCCAGGAACATTTTAGAAATCAAGGATTCTTTGTCATTCATTGTGCAACATGTTTCAGAAAATGCAGTACTCAGGTCTTAGTATTCTCTCGGTGATGAGGATCAGATGAGGATCTTGGAGAGGTGCAGAATATTGGGGTTGTGAGGATTTTTAGTGGTCTTCATGTTACAAGGTGACAGCTTGAAAAAAGTCTCACAAACTCTGCCCTTCTAAAATAACATTCACTGATAAGAGTCCTCTTAGAATAGCTTATTTTTGCATTAATTGATCGTAAAAATATGATCTGATCTTCATCTAAGTCACAAGAATAGAAATGCGCCACCACATCTGTTTTCCCATCTCTGGTTTCCTATGGAAGGATCAAGGTGGATCCTAAGCATCCACAGTGCCTTTATCAGAATACTGATTACTAATTCTCCACTATGATTCATGACGTGCACTCACTTGTACCTAATCTAGCTAACAAAGAAAATACAACAAAATTAGCAGCCACCAAAACAGCTTGTTGTGGATTTCAGGGTATTTAATTCAAATTTATAATCCTTTTCAAATAGGTCACTGAAACTCCACAACTTAATGTCCCAGAAAACCAGAAATGTTCTCACAGAGGTATTTATCTTCAGGGAATTTAAAAAACAAAACAAAACAAAACAAAAACAAACAACACAGCAAAAGTAAGGAGTAGGATTAAAGTTCAATCTGTGATATCGAAAACTAATCTTCATGAACGGAGACTAGGGTTGCTCTCCGAGAGCCATCAGACATCATTATTAGCTCAATGGCGCCATCTAGAGCCCTGGAGGTAAAGATGTACTTCACACAAACTGATCAATACTGAAGGGTCAAAGCGGAAAAAAAAAGCAAAAAGCAAAACTGCAGTCTATAACATAATATTCTTTTGTCATG
>JBAMYA010045190.1:0-11895 GCA_037176975.1 Arrhamphus sclerolepis
TTGTGTTTATTTGCACTTTATTCCAAGTTTCCAGTTGCCTCTGTGCATTCACACGAGACGTTCAGAAGTCCATTAATCCCTGTATCCTTCTCTCTCCCATGCTGACTACTGCTTCCAATAATCCGTCTTTCTGCTTTTTTTTTTTTCTTTAGCTTCTTTTTTCTTGGAACATATTCATGTGTATATTGTTTCTCAGATTAAAAAAAAAGAGATCATTTTTGAGACAGCGTAGTGATGTCATGTGATATTGAAGTCCTAATATCTCATTTCTGCTCCTGCTTTATTTACATTCCTAAAGATTTATAGCTCAAGTCAAGTCTCATTTTCAAGTCTCAGAGTGTAACTTGATTTATTCCCATTATAAGAGTATCCCCATTTTCTGGTCCCTCTATCCGATTCCTCTTGGCATACTTTGTAGGCTACAAGCTGCTATATAATCTCTGAGTGTTCATATCATTCAACAGCATTTATGGGGCATCAACATTTTATTCACCCAGAGAAAGTCAACTGAGAGCATTTCTTGTTATTACAGCAGCTCTGTGACGTATACCCACAGCTAGGACCCAGAAAAAATGCAGCAGGATAACGAAGTTGCTGCGCTGCACCTGAAGGTGGAAGTCCTTGTCCACAGGAACTTCAACAGTAGAAGTTTGGAACCAAAAAAAAAACAACAACTTTTATTTAACTTGAATTTACAGTACGTGAAACTTCACTGATTTTTGTAGATATGTATCAGCAGTTATCCTCAGATTGGCGTCATAGACAAAAGTGATGATTCCATCACATCAAAGATCATTTAAGTTATTTTTCATATTAAAATGGAGGTCGTCATGGTTTTGCAGACTTGATGCAGAGTGACAATAATAACTTCAGGCAGAGTAACAGCATGATTTTTTTGAGTTTTGGCTCAAGAGCGAAGTATGTGATGGCTGCAAAATAGATCTAGCTGCACAGGATTTAATAATTTATTTTATCTCGTTACGCGTGTGGTTTTAACCTCAGGAAAGTTTAATAAAATAAATAAATCTATGCCATAAGTACATCAAAGCCAGTGCACGTCTGTGTCTTATTTTCCTTCTACTTTCTGCTCCTGTCTCTGTGTGAGGCAAATGAGTTAAAACACTTTCAGCTTGAGCAGTCTCGCTTTCAAAAGTGCTTCTGCATCTTTGCCCGACCTCGCATACGTTCACATCACCTCTGAAATACTCTTCTCACTACTATATCTAAATGCAAAGGACACATTCTAACAACCCAGGGTGTAACTGCAGGGCAGCATTCACACTTTCTTAAACTTATACTGATAAGGCAAGTTGGACCTGTTTAAAGGCCTGTTAGAAAGCAAGCAGTTTTCTCTCTCTCTCTCTCTCTCTCTCTCTCTCTCTCTCTCTCTCTCTCTCTCTCTCTGCATGGGCAAATGGAAATCCCAGGGCAGCTGTGAGCAAAGTGATTACAGACTGCTGTGAGCAGCAGCAGCAGCGGCTCCTCTCCTCCCCACCATGCATACTTGGGGCTTTAGGAAGGCTGACTAGGTCACACCTCTGACACACCTCTGCTCATTCACTTTCATCTACATTTTTTTCACTCTCCTCACTCTATAAACCTGTTCAAGACCTTCCCTCTAAACTGTAGGGCTCTTTAGCAGATTATATGTCATGCAGGTGGAGTTGGGAAAGTCCCTCTGGAGGACACTCTCTCTGTCTCGCGGAGCAGCTGGAGCTCAGAGGGTTGAGAAGATCATCTTCCAACCGGAAGGAAGAGCAGGTTGATCCGCAGTACCACCACATGGTGAAATGTCCTTGGGTAGAACACACATTTCCCCTAATATGGTCATTACGGTATGACTGTGGATTCAAAGTGCAACATATTGTATATGCATAAAGAGACCACATATAGTGCTACACGAGAGTGTTTATGTGAATGGAAATCACATTGTAAAGTTCTTTATAGAAGGTTAAAAAGGCACTACAAGGTAGTGCACTACAAGTGCATTCTGTCGAAGAGGTAAAATATTATTCAAGCACAGGATCTTATGCATTTGCTCCTAAATCTAAAGTCCAAGGGTAGTGATCTACAAGTGCCAGACCACCTTTGCTCATAAGTGCACAAATGTGTTGTGAAAAGATTTAAAATTGGAGCTGCTAAAAAAAAAAAAAAAGGATTCCTGCTACTGTAGTTGAACAAGTATGAACATCACGTTGCCTAAATGCCTACGTAATAAGAGTCAAACAAATGCAGAGGCATGAACCAACAATGACTCGTCAACCAACCACCAGCTGGCTGCCCTTTCAGCATTCCAGTCTGTGGTGTGAACGCAGCCACAGGAAAAGACAACAACCCCATGAACCTCAAAACCTAGAACTATTTCATCCAAAAGTGCCTCTTCATAGCAATAAACTCACATCTTCAAGTAACTTAGAGTAGGTGTGCTGACTTTATCAGGGCAGCATTTTGGGAAAACCTGCTGTAATAGGATTTATCTATTTCCACCTTTGATCACACTGCAATTTTGTAAAACCCCAAATTCAATTGCACTTAAAACAAACTGGAGCGTTAACACGCAAAAAACATGTTGACTAATTTTTGCAGGTAAGTGATTGTGGTAAATTACTGTTATAATTATATATATATATATAAACCTGGCTGAGAGGTGATCCCACTTTGCAAAGGACAGCGTTATGGAAAACATATTTTACTCAGGGTGAGATGGTGTAAACCGGCTTCCCCCGTCCCAACCTGTATCTCTCTCCATAGTTAAGTAATACAGTTAAAAATAATCTATGAGGTGCAGCTTGATTAGTGATGCCACATCTTGCTGACCTGTGCTTTCTGCTACATACACCACATGGCTCAGTGTGTGTGTTCATGAACGTGTGTGTATGCTCAGCCCTGTTAAAGGCATTAAAGTGTGAAAGCGTTTTTCAATTGCTCTTAAATTGCTCTGGGGACAGGTTAAGTGAATATATGCCCTGCGGGGAAAATGTAAGGAGCGTTGTTCTTGTAGAGAGGAAACTGCAGGCACTGGTACATGTAAAATAATGTACATTTTAAATGCACAAAAACAAACACCACCTTGTAAAACAGATGAATCGGTGGTGATCCTCTTGAACACTAATTTTAGTTTCTTATGAGTTCATCATTGTTTTTCAGCTTTTATTTTATTAGTATGAAAGAAGAGAACTTGATTTTGTCTCGTCGAGTTTTACCCCCACTGCTCTCTCTCTTTTATATCTGTGTCCCTACCAAGTCAACTTTAATCCTATTAGTCATGGCAGATATATGGGGTGCCGCTCACTCTGTGTGTCACTTTCTTCCAGAGAGACATTCCCCAGAGCAACCCTTTGGAGTCAGTTGCAAACATTCAGCGTGTACCTGCTTTTTGAGCAAAACATGTATTCAACCAGAACACAGTTATGCTCAACTTGACATTACCTCTTGTTACTGTTGTGAATGGCTCGATAAAAATATGTTTAAAAATAGAATGATTAGAATTATATACAGTTGTATTATTGTAAACCTTTGACAGCAAATCCACATCCTTGCTGGTATCATCCTCTCCTTCTTAGATCATGTTTATCACATTCTTAAATATTCCAGTTGCCAATGCTTTAAAGGACTTTACTGAATATTTTTACTGAATATTCACCCTCACCAAGACCTTCCTGAGACCCGCTCATGACCCTCAGAATAAGAATCACAGCTCTTAAATCCAGAACATGCATGTTAAAATACATCATCACTTGCTGTTATCTATAGCTACACAAGACTGATTTTCCATGGTACTGTATCTCAAACGGGTCAGCACTTGCAGATTTTTTTTTTTTAACTTTTGCTTGGGCTCGGTATCATTAAAAACATTTAAGCTAACTAGTCCTGTGTAGCTTTAAGTGAATTCTCCATCCTTCCTCTGAGATCACACCATAGGAGAGCAATGCAGCGGCCGTCAGTTATTAAGCGTATCTGGTTATGTTTGTCATGGGTACCATGCTTGTTTCCTTCTGTGGTCGCACAAATGGTTTGATTACCCTAAAGCAGTGCTGTGTAGACGTTGTTTACTTTGAAGCCCCCCCCTACAGGTTTAGGATGCAACGTCATCTGTTCTGGCTCATAAAAACACATAATAAGCAAACTAAGACACCTTGGCTAACTAGCACACTGGCTAATGTCCAGCTAATATACTTTAGTTGTTATACTTTAGATGGTTAATATAAAACCCCAGTTTCAAAAAAGTTGGGACACTGTAAAATGTGAATAAATACAGAATGCAATGATTTCCAATGCTCATAAGCACATACGGTATTCACAATAGAACATAAAGGACATTTCACATGTTGAAACTGAGACTTTTTACCATTTCATGGAAAATATTAGCTTTGACTTTGGTGGCAGCAACACATCTCAAAATAGGAGCAACAAAAAACAAAACAGCCCAAAACCCAAAGGGAACATTGGAGCATTTGATAACTAATTAGGTTAAATGGCAAGAGTCAGTAACATAAAAAGGAAAATGTCAGAGACAGAAACCTCTCGGATGTAAAGATGGACAGAGGTTCACCAGAGGTTCAAACTGTGTCTAAAAATTGTGGATTAATTTCAGAAAAATGTTTTGTCAACATAAAATTGCAAAGATTTTGAGGATTCAGCAAAAGGTCCAAATTGGATGGGCGTGATCTGAACTGGATGAGCCCTCTGGCACCACTGCATTAAGGACAGGCACATCACTGCATGGGTTCAGGAACCGTCCCAGAAATCTCCATGTGCAAAGAGGAGGAGGAAACCATATACGTCCACGATCCAGAAAGTCAGTTTCAGCATCTGATGTGTTATTTATGTTCTATTGGGAATAAAATATGATTGAAACATTGCATTATGTTTTTATTTATGTTTTAGAACAGTATCCCGATTTTTGTTGGACTTATATGCCCATTTAGACACTTTAGCTGTTTAATATTTGACATGATAGTTTACCTTACTAATATGCCATAAGTAGATTAGCCAGCTAAAATATCTACAGTATTCTAACAGCGGGAAGACAAGCTTGACATCCAAGTTACAACTTTCTGTTTCATAAATCTGTTGCCAACTATTAAAAGCTAGTTCAGGATTTATCTTTCTGATTTGATTCCTCTTGCTAGGTCACTCATGTCTTCTCCTCCTGGCATCCTTTATTAGCATTTTATCCAGTCCTCCAACCTCTGCCATGAGGTCAAACCAGAGCCAGTGAGAAGTCCTGTTGGTGTATGATGTGGTATTGAATGGTGTCATGTTCCTGTCAAGGGAGATCGTATCCACCAGTCACCTGTCAGCTTCTATAATGCTAGCACAGGTGCCTGGAGCATTGACAAGGAATGCAAACCATCAAAACGATTTCCAGTCAAAAAATGTATAAGTTCAACTTCAAATATGGGAATTCACTATATTGGACTCTATAGACCTTACCTTTACACACACGGTGGGATCGTGGCATTTAGCTGAATTGGGTGTTTTTTTTTCAAATCCACAATTTATTATGAAATTTATTATGTTGTGTTATGACATTCTTAGCAGCGTGTGTGGCTGGTTGTTTCATCTTCTCGGTGTTGCCTTGTGATGGACTCGAGACCTGTCTATGGAGTCACTCGCCTAACCCAGCCCCCCCTCCCCCGTGACCCTAAATAGTATTGACACAGGTAAAATGAATTCATGAATGATTGAACAAATACAAATGGCATTACTAGCCATGTCTTTGAGCATTATATATATTCTGTATGAATATAAAATCAGTGAAAAAAATTGAAAAAAAAAATTGTGTGCATGATTTCTTTTTCTATTTTATTCTTTCTATTCTATTCTACTGTCACTCCTTCCTCCCACCTATCTGGCTCTTAAATTTACAGCAGGGGTTCATTTGCTGTCCTGTGCATGTGTGTCTGTGTGTGTGTGCGCACATTATGATTAAGGTCTTGTCTGTGGGGCCCCCCTCCTATTTTAATTAAATAGCAGCTGCACTACCCTTGTCCCGTCTGCCATCCTCTTATATATGTGTGTGCTCTTGTGTTCGTACGCACGTTTGTCTTCTTTCAACCCAGCTTGCCCTCATCATGTGCCAGTTTTAAACCATATTGTATCCAGGACAGTTAGAGCTATCCATATGGTAGAAGATAAGTACGTAGGAGGGACAAAGGCAGGACTTCTGCAGAAGTACTTATTTCATCACATTAAAAAGTATAAATTGCTCTATAAGGGCTGTTTGTAAAACCGCTTTAAACCTCACTAGAAGACAGACAGTACACACACACACACAAACGTGCTGCACATATGTATCAGTAGGTTTAGAAATTACGTGATGTTGACCTAGAAAACAGATTTAGGTGTTTATTATCATCATAATAGATTCTTACAAGAAATCTGCAAGTTGTTCACTCAGAGCTCCAAATTAATTCCTTTGGGCTGCAGCTATCCTAAACCTGTCTGGTTTTTTCTGTGTGTGTGCGTTGAGGGGGGGCTGGATGGGGACCAGGCAGCGCAGACAGCAGCAGAGCTTATTCTCACTAGTTGCCTCCTATTGCATCAGTTGACAGTCAACAGATGGAATCAGATAAACACCAACTAATAACTTTGTTGAAGAATGTCTTGAACATGCACCAGTTTTCTTTTTAATACTAAGAGCTTGAAAAGAAAACTTTGAAGAAAATTTGTGTTAATTGGTCCAAACCTTCTTATACATTATATATTGTTTATCTATTTCTCTTTAGCAAGGGCTAGCTTTTGAGATAAACGCAATGTAATATAATGTAAAGAATTAACCGCTTCTTTCTAGTACGCTGAAGTACAATCAAATTGGTAGATGAATGGTCAGATCAACTCAAAGTGGTTATTTGGCCTGATTGCATTAAAATAAAAATGGAAAAACAAAAAAAACTATACATATGTGGCCTACTGTGGTCTCAGAAATCTTTTTTTTATAACATTATACATCACCACAAGAGTGTTCTGGGGCTCTTTGAGGCCTGCTCAAGACCTGATTATCAGCAGTTTGATTAAAAACAAAACAGACAAACAAACAAACAAAAAAATTATGATGTCAAATGTGTGCCAACATGCAAAAAAGGCCAAATGTTTCATGAACATTAATCTGACTGTATAAGTAATATTTTTCTGAGAATTAAGCACTTCCAACTGCTCTTGTAAACAGAAAAAAGAAACATTATGTTCATCAAAGGAACACATAAGAGGCGCTGACAGCTGCCGCCTATTGTATACGCAGCTACGCTGTAGAGCCTTGAATAAGTCGCAGAAGGCCGTTCTTTCCTCCTCAACTCAAATAATTATGAGGTTGACCCTGCTGTTTTGTTACTCTTTGACTTAAGAATACAACAATTATCTGCGCTTTTATTGTTCTCTGCTTTTAATAAATACATGACATTTTTGCTCAGATGAAAACTGAAACATGTTATTGTAAAAATGTTCTTTAAAGTGCAGTTGAAGAGAAAAAGTAACAGTATTAGGAAAGCTCAGTGCGTTGAAGTGTATTGACTCAAGGTAGTTATTACGTCCATGCTTCTTTTTATCCTTATCCTTGCTGTGCCCTTTATCTGTTGCCATGAACATCTTGATTTGTGTTGTTTCACAGAAGATAAAAGTCAGTAATGGCAGCAGTTTTTGGAAATGTTTTTGTCTGAGAGCTCGTACATGTTTGTGTGCCGTGGAGGAGGGAGAGAGCAGAGCAGAAATGTTGTTTTGATTCATGGAGCTCTTTTACAAATGTGTTGCATTATGCCTACGGTCTTCCTCACTTTTTCTTTTTTTTTCCTCTCTTTCTCTCTCACACACACCAAAACGCGTGCGCGCACACAACATTTTGGGCACAGGGCCCGAGTTGCTACCCAGAGATTTGGCAAGTCACTCAATTCAGGATCTATGTGTGCATGTGTGTTGCCAGGGCATTACAACATCTCTAATACTGTCAGCCAACCAAATCACAGTAATGAATACTGCTCTACTTTTTTTTTTCCTCAGCAGTTTTATCACATACTTTTTTCATCAATATAATATAATATCATCCTTGGGTCTTTGAAGATGAGGAAAATAATCTCCATATTCTGTCACATTTTGGCAAGCTTTTACATTTTGAGATGTACTCCATGTAAAGAAGGTCAGTTTCTTCAAAAACCTTACTCTACTTGATAAAGATTTAATGAAAGCTGTGATGTTTCTCTCACACACACATAAGCATGCTGGGATGTACGTACTCCGCGCCCTCTGTGCTCTATCTGCTCTTTCTCCTATGGATCTTTTGATATCTCCTGTGCTGTGGATCAATGGAGCAGCTTTCTCCCCTGCAGGACTGAACTCACAACTGCTGCTGAAACGGGGCCAGTAGCAGGTCAGCTGGGACACACACACACACACACACACACACACACACACACACACACCCACTCGCACACACACAACGTGCTGACTTCAAACTACGCACTGATATATTGACAAGGTGGTATTCTGCTGAAGGAAGCCTGACCTCCTGAAAGCCAATATGGCAGATTGACCTGGGGAAGAAATGGGACTGCAAGAATCAATTTGAATTTTGATCTATTGACTTTCTGACGTTGAGATCTCTCTGAAGTTATGATATTATCAAAGTAGTCTATATCTATATCAGGTATGCATGTGCGAAGGATCAGTCAGTGGTCTATTTTTCTGTCAGGTTTAACATATCTTCAGATGGTTAGTAATGAAAGTTTTATTTCAGATATTTCTCTTAACCTCCGTCCACTTTATGCATCTTGGAATGATGAAATATTTTGAGCTTATTGATTTTATTCCTAATTAACATTTATACAGTGCTATAATATTTAGAAACTGTGTAGACTATATTTTCTATATATCATGGTCATCTTTCTGATCTTCTACACTGTGAGACTGCCAACTGTTCAACTGTTATTATCTGTTTGTTGCATTTTGGTAAAAGATAACAAAAATGTGTCCCATATGTCTCAGCACAATACCTTTGATTGACACAGAGGCAACATCTGTATGAAGTGGGTTACAGATCTTTCTGTATTTGTATAAACAACTGAGTAGAAAATCAAGTAACCTCAGTCATGATTTTTATAATCTAGAACTCAAGCTGAGACCAAAGAAATTTCAGCTGTCTGGCTGCACAGAGCTGGAAGTCTCACTAAAATTAGCTTTTGATGATCATTAACATCTTTTTGGCCCAAGAATTCACCAAACTATATAAGTACTCACTAGCAGTAAATATGGTTTTCGTTACAGGAGTCAACAAATGTGCCATCTTTAACTTTGTGTCATGAAAGCAGGTCAATGTGCATTCAATCCACGAATGTGGCGTTAGAGGTTCCCAAAAATTCTTAATGTGAAATTCAGTTAAATTTAAGTTGGGAAGATGTTGGGTTCCTTCCATTCATCTGTTAACTTATCTTTACTTGAGTTTAGGTTGTGAGCAGCTTGAGAAGAATGGTGCAGACTCTCTCTCTGACCATGTCCTCCAGCTCTTCTGGGAGAATGCTGAAGCTTTCACCAGCCAGATGTAATCTCTCCTATTTCACCCACGCACGCCCCTGGTTGACCATGTTGGAAACACCACGCACAAAGAGACATGCTTACTCGATGCCTAAACCACCTCAACTATCTCATGTTGATTTGACATCTACTCTAGTTCCTCTTCTGAAATTACCTCCTTGTCAGAGTGGAGGTGTTTGTGTACTTAGATTATTCTAGTCACAAAAGGCAATTTGGCCCTGGGCTGTAATGTGCCTTGGGAGGGGCCATATGAGTCAGCTGCAATGTGGAAATGGTAAAGGCTGGAGGTGTGAGCCTTGAAGAGCGTTTCATATGTACTCGCTTGGACAAGTCAAATCAAGCATTGGTTACCAGGGTCCCATCCAGGAGCTACACCTTGTTCACGTTGTCCTGGTGGTTGGGCCCCACTGGGCTCCAGGGCCTAGACAATCTAAACAAGAAACATGGGTTTGACAACCACCTGCAGGACCAGTCACGAGATGGGTGCATTATTTAGCATCCATCCATCCATCAATCCATCCATCAATCCATCAATCCATCAACCAATCAACCAATCAATCAACCAACCAACCAACCAACCATCCATCTTTTCCTCTCTCCATTTCCTGTGCAGGGTTACGGGGGTCTGCTGGAGCCTATCCCAGCTCTCTCCGGGCGAAAGGCAGGGGTCCACCCTGGACAGGTCACCAGTCCATCAGAGCTCAACTCAACAAAGGATTTAAAAACAGTGTAGTCATAAAAAAAATAAATAAAAAAAAAGGTTAATTTTACAAAAATCACAATAAACATTCAGCATTATTATGCCTGCTGTGTATGAGTCACTAAGAGAAAATGTTAATGATATAGTTTAAAATGAATTACTATTTAACGTCAAATATTATTTTGAATACAGATCTGTTTGTGCTGGCAACAGATGACTGCAGAGTGCCCTCTAGTGGACAAATGTCAACACTCACTGACATTTTCTTTTTCTCTTCCCCACCTAATCTTTTTTTCTTTTCTTTTTAAAACCTACATTATGATGGAAAAACGGGTATTTCAGCAAAAGGCTGATATCAGCTGATAATGTTGGTTGAGTTCTACAGTTAGAAGACAAAGGCTCATGTTTACCATCCTGAAAATGACTCATTTGCAGTACAGTCTTTTTCCAGCCTTCTATCATATCATGCTAGTAAATATGGCAGTTATGACAGTTATCTCAGTCATGTTATTATTTATGTTCATATTTAAATATGTTTTATCACTGATAAGGATTATTGGTGGAGAGAATTTGGGGTTGGACAGGAGGACTTTTTTTTACTTTGTCTACCTTGTAAAAGACTTTTGCTGCATTTTTTTGTACAAAAAGGGCTGTACAAATAAAAAGTTTGATTTAATAATTTGACACTTCATCTGCTTGAATTATTTTTGAATTTCCTTTGTGTGTATTCTGGTTAAATCTATTTTCTCCTTTTAATCTCCTGAGTGTTTATTTCAAAATGCCCAAGCTGAGGTGAAAGTTTCTTTTTGGATTTTCTTTGCATTTTTCTTTGCAGTTTATTTTCTTTCCATGACCTGCATATTGTTGTCTTTAAACTTCCTGAGACATTACATGCTTCTTGTGTTGTTTTACTCTATGCAGAACTTTACCAATTCATATTGTTTTATGAAACTGAAGGTGGCTCTCGTGAACAGGATTCCATGGAAAATTAGATCTTGTATCTCAGAGGAGGTTCAAGATTAATGTTACGACCCAGCACATTGGACCGCAAAATAAAATAAAATTTAATAAAACTCCTCACTGTACCAAGATTAGTTTCTACATGATAAAACAAACTTTGGATAAAAGATTCACATTAAGAAGCTAAGAAAACCAGTACAAGGAGCAACAAGGATAGTGAGCCCTCCTTTGGAAGCCACACCATGATCCTTTATCTACTCCTTCATGCAGCCAATGAAGCAGTTAACTATGTCAATGCTCCATGACTCCTGTACTAGCATTATAAAGCCTGTGTTGTTGCAGAGGGGTATAACAGTTAAAAAGTCATTGATTTATTCATTGTCCATTTTCACACTGAATTCAGTTAATCATTATGTTTTCATATTCACTAATGCTCTGCAATAACTTGCTAAATCTAGCCTAATATGTTGTGCTTTACTGATGGAGTCTCAGGGGGTCACGTGTCTTTTTGAACCAGTCCCATGCCTGGATGAATGCAGAGTTGGTTCTGAAAGAGAATCCAGAGACCTTCATCCGAATTCCCATTTCTCCCTTCTCAGAATTCACTCTACCTTCTGTTACTAAAGTATATGAATTAATCCATCCATCCATCCATCCATCCATCCATCCATCCATCCATCCATCCATCCATCCATCCATCCATCCATCCATCC
>JBAMYA010045191.1:0-11893 GCA_037176975.1 Arrhamphus sclerolepis
TCTGCCTTTTTACCGGGATAATTATGTTGGCTATGGTGGATTACATAGTCGATGATATTTTGAGACTAAATTCCAGAAATCTGTCAAAATTAAGCTTTACTTGGAGACCCATAAAAAGAAAGAAGTTCAGAGCCAAGAAGAGATGATGAGATTGATGACTTGCAGCTATAATTGTTTACTACAACGAAAATGCCAGTTACTGTTACCACGACAGTAAGGACATAGGTCTCGTTCAAGCGACCGTTCTATTGTTTTATTATGTGGCTAGCCCCACACCACAATTAAATTTAGGGTCTCATCTCACGTCCAATGTGTCGCATTGCTCATTTGATTGCAACACAGGATATTACATAATGGGCTTTGACAGCATATCCGAGAATTCATGTCTGTAAATCACAGTAAAACAAAGACTTTGCTTATCCCATCTGACTGAGCTATAAAAAAAAACATAGAAGTCCGTGTGTAATTTAGAAATTACAGCAGGTCCTCGGGTAATACTAGTCCAGTTTGAATAGTGCAATAGGCACATATCCATTAGCAGGAGTCTGGGGTAAATGGAATGGAAATGTAGAGGGCTGACCTCCTTGGCCCTTTCAGCTATTGTGGCTCCATTACAGTGTTGGGCCTGGTGGGATCTACTGACTTAGCAAACTACAAGTCTATTCCTCTTAGTGGAGGTAATGAAGAACATAATCTCGTGCCTACAGGGTACCTAGTCTGAAAAGGGTCATCAGTGCTCCCCAACAAGCAAAGAGTTGATGTAACAAACCCAAGGCAGGGGCTTGTCTCTGCCTCGTAGAAGTTCCTGGAAAACTATTCATACTAAAGAAGACGCACCAATGATCAAGGCCGTGTGAAAACTACCCCAGATCTCTGCTAATGGAAACCCTCCTAATGTATATTGTGTGGAATTAACTTACATGTGCATATCAAAGTCTAAACTTGGGTGTTTCTTTGTTTTTATTCAGCACCATGAGATCAAGATTTTTATGGTGTCCTTCAGTTTATGTCCAATTTACAACTCAAGTATTGTTGGCAACCTATGGGTCTAAACCCAGCTGAGACATGGAAGTGTTGCATTGTCACTCTGAGCCAGGGAACCTACCAGACCAGCGCTTCTTGGAACGTATCCCACACTCATTTTCAAGAGGGGAGAGAGCAAGCAACACATGCCAACCTCAGTGTATCCTCACAAAATTGAGTCTCATTCCACAAAAAGAGTGCTTGACAGCAATAACACTGTTCTCTGACATCTGCAATATCATTGCCAAAAACATTAGTCTGCTCAGTGAAGCATGAGAGCCAGCGAGTAACTATTTACAATGGTTACAGGAGACTCAAACATTTATTAGCTGTCTTTAGACTGCAAGTCAACACAAACTCTCCCAATGTCCTGGCTTGTAACACATGATGTTACAAGCATCTGTGCCACCTACATTAGAATATAGCGGTTAATAACACACTCAGGGAAATAAAAATGAATTGTGTTCGCACTCCTGAGGCATGTTAAGCTTACTACACGTAAGTGGCCAGAAGACCTCTTTATAAACAATCCTGTCTCAGGCCATTATCTTCCATTTTAATTACCTCTTTAATGCATGGATTCATAAAAAAAATACCTTTTTTTTTTTCACTTTTCAAGTTGCATCATACAATCTTTTAACAAATTAATTATGAGCACAACCCACATTTTTCATATTAGAAAATGTTTTTTGAATATTGGTATTTCGACTACTTTGAATGAAAGGGATAACGGCAACTCTCTTTCTGATGCCTTTAAACTCTTTGCCAGGGTTGGAAGGCTTGAGACTGGTCTCGATGTGTTTTGTCCCAGTCTCGACCTGTTTTTTCCCAGTCTCAAGCTCGGTCTTGGTCTTGGATCGTTATGCCTTGGTCTTGGTTTTGGTCTTGTTTTGTCAGGCCTAGACAACCTGGATCAAACTGGACCCCACACTAGTGCGACACTGTCCTTGGAAGGTCTGGTCTTGGTCTTGGTCTCAGAAGGTCTGGTCTTGGTCTTGGAGGATGCGGTATTTGTCTTGGAAGAAACGGTCTTGACTCCAACCCTACTCTTTACCTCATCCACTGTGAGATATAGGCCTTGTATCAGGATCTTTATGAATGTCAGAACAGAGAGATCAGCTGTCGACTGTACAATTGCAATCACTATTATTTGCTCCAGTTGTGTCATGTCTTCAAGTGATACACTATCATAGCAGTGGGAACTGAGTGATCATTCATCAAATCTGTCTCTTTCTGTATTGGTTTTGTCCAAGCTCACAACACCTTGAATGAAAGGAGGAGAATGAATTAATGGTTCTTTTGATAAAACAATCCCCCCTCTCTGCAGTAAGGTGAGCTTAAATCGCCCATAACATCAGTTGGGATATGACAGACACACATAAACACACATTTACGGTAGCCATTGGGCTAACTTTATGGGAACTCTCTTTTTGTGCTGTCACATTTCATAAACTCCCTCCTTTTTTTCACCTCCTCTGCAGCTAGAATGCTTTTTAGCCTTGAGCAGTCCCACAGCTCTTTGCTCGGGGAGTTATACAACCTGCTGCAACAAAACAAAAAAATCTTCCACAAATCTGCACCTAACATATTCTTCCATTCTCACTAAAATATGGAAGTGCATGCATAAATTTGCTTTGATTACATTCACCCTCAGCAAATTCAAAAAATTCCATCCTTGAAATATATTGGTTCCTTTTTCTTTTGCACAAAAAAGGTTAATTCAGCAGATTCATGTTTTCAAGCCAGCAGAGGAGAAAATCTAGTGTTTTTTGCTGTGGACCAACATTGCAATGACTCATACTCGAGCATCCAAGAGGCTCTATTCAAAACAACCAAGATGGCTGCAGAATTGCTGGTTTTAGATTGGATCAACAAAGTTTTTATTATTATTATTATTATGATTAAACCAACAATTTACTGAACTTCCTTTTGGGGATTTTTAAAGTAATTGAATTTTCAATTCAAATGAGTCATTCCACTTGTGTTCCAAATCGACTGCAGGCCATATTGGCTTGTCTTTTTTTTTTTTGATATGAGTCATGTTGTTGCGCTCTTTCATCATCAAATGCTTAATTTTCTGAATGGTTGTACACCTATCTGATGGTGTCTAGAGGCGGTTTCCTCTGTTTCGGCTGATACCACCCCCTGGAAATCAAAGTCAAATGCAGAGGAAGCAGAATACTCCTTTGAACCGATAAGGAAAATAATAGGTGACCAGGCTACGTCAGTCCTATCCTGGATCAACAGATGAGGTACCGAAAATAAAACAAATCTAGGATCTAGGATCTCCCGGGACAGGTCGCCAACCTGTCAGAGTCACAAAAAGAGAAAAAGCCACACATATACACATAATTTTTTTATGCATACATATATACATATACACATATGCATAAATGCAACAATAAATAAAGAGAGAAATACAAATATTCTTCCTGGAGCAGGAAGATGTTAAGCCAAGCTGCTGTTGTAAAGTCTGTAAAGACCCACCACAGAACAGGCTTTCCTCACCAGCTTATTAAGTCTGTTGGCATCACCAGTCCTGACGCCACCCCACCAGCACACTACAGTGAAGAATAGTGTACTGGCCACCATGGAGTGGTAGAAGGTACATGTATATGCAGTATATGCAATTCTCTTCTTAAGAATCATCTGCACACACACACATGGTCAGCTGTAAGTCAGACTGACCTACCCTATGGACAAGAATCTTTCAGGCTTTGGTACATCTTATAGACCATGGGTCAAATAGCCCAGTTATGCATGCAATCAGGAGACAGGATGGCACCTCCTGGCAGGACCCATGGTCTTCTGATGCGTCTTGAGACTCGGCAAAGACACATATGCTTTCCATGGATAACAGGGCCAAATGTTTACCATTCATCATCCTGTAAACTGTAAACAATATAAAAGATCCTGCTCTGAGGTATCTCCTCAGAGGACTCTGATGTCCTGTACAGCTGTGCTGACTGCTCTCCTTTTTGTCCACAAACTGCTAATTAAACTTTTTCTACTAAGTTCATCTCTCTGATGCTTTTTGGTAATATGAAATTTGCCACAACATGTGGTCCTGTTGTTTTCACTGATCCATGGCCTTCAGCTCTGACGTGAGTGGTTTAAAACCCAAGAATGAAGCAGAGGGAATAAGTAATCAGCATCTCCAAATCCAAGGCCATGGTTCATAGTAGGAAATGGGTACAGTGTTATTTTCATGTTTAGGATGATCCCCTGCCTCAAGTTTAAATATCTCAGGGTCTTGGTCACAAGTGAGGGACGAGTGGTGCAGAAGACTGACCGTGGATCAGCGTGGGAACTCTGTGCTGGTCTGTTGTAGTGATGAGAGAGATGATCCAAAAGGCAAACGCTCTGTTTACAGGTGGATTTACTTTTCTCATCCTCACCTAAGGCCATGAACTGTGGATTAATCACAGAAAAAATGACATCACAGATACAAGTGCCTGAAATTAGCTCCCTACTGGACTCCCCATTAGAGATAAGTGAGAAGTTATTTGGGAGAGATCCAGATTAGAGTCACTGCTTGAAAGTAGTTTTAAGTCTTTTTGACTTTTATTTGTTGAAAACATCAGGTTAATATGGACTAGTGCAGGCCTGTGAAAACAAAACAGTTGGCTTCAAAGGTGTAAAAGCCTACAAACATCCATTTCCACTTTTTCATTAGACTGTTAATACAGAATTATTGATTTGGGAAAGTGCAATATTAAACATATGAATACATCATTAACATCACATACTGTTGTTTTGAATTATGAGTGTAAGTGTTGCAGTTCTGTATTTTTTAAAGTACTGAATATAACATGCACTCATTGTTTTGTATTTGCAGTTTTTGTATGATAAGTTTGCATACTTTGCATAAACTGAATTTGTCTCTCCTGTGCTCCTGTTTTCATATCAATGCTTAATTTCTCTGCTGAGCTTCTCCTCTCAAACAGGTGAGCGTTCAGTGATCTGCTCAGAGGCACCTGCACATTAAGAAATGCTTTTGTAATGCGTTTGGCCCTCTCATGGTAAATAGCATAATGACTCAGCTGTAGCCTGCAGTGGAAACCAGGCAGGGGGGAGTTAACAGAAGGATAACAGTGGGACCATGGGGAGCTGAGGGCATCACAGCCCAACATTCAAGTTACTTTGAACTCTTGTAACTTTAATTCTCATTGACATGAAGAGATGTCGCTGTAAGCAACACGACGTACACTACAATTAAGATCAGTGAACTGTAACCGCTGTAAAATAATCCTCTTGTGCTCTCTCTGCCCATCTGTCTAACCATCAGCCTGACTGGGAGCGCTTGTTTTCCCGACCGAGGGTCAGGAACAGTGAAGGGGCACTAACCCCCAGCAACATTTTCAAACAAGAAAAACTCAGCAATGTGGTCTCAGCAAGAAAGGAGAACTGCACAACTTTAGTGTGAATTACAAATTTGTTTATGAGGTAGAGAGGCATGCTGATAAGAGCTGCAAGTCTTGGCAGAATTACCTCTGAGTGTTCTTAGCGCAAAAGTGCTGAGCTTATATAACTTTCTTTATAAGCGCAAGCACTTATAACTTTAAAGTTCAAATCCTATATTTGACTCCTGCGAATAGGACTCTCTAGTGAGGATAATTAAAAAGACATTTAACAAGAAAAGGCTCACTGAACATGCTTATTCTTGTTCAACAACAATCTGTTTAATAGTCTCAGATATTCTGCTTAAATGTGGGGGCGGAAGGCTGCTGCACAAAACCAAGATAAGAGATTAAATAATTAGTTACCCTGGCTGAACTTAGCTTTGAGTTGGTTACACAAAAGCAGGGGCAGATTAATTAGCATGTAGATTTATTCTATGCAGCTACTCTGGTTGAGACCTCTGACTGTTGGACGACGGACTAAGCAGCTCATAGGTTTGTATGAAGAGCTTTTGAAGACTATTTTTGCTCGAACTGAGCGGTGCCATGTGCAAAGAGCCAGAACCAGCAGCGTTGAGAAGCTGGCTGGAACACAACCTCCAATTAGCTGCTTCTGTTTTTATTTTTCCTCTACATCCTTATTTCTTTCTTATTTCATTACAGTAATGTAGACAATAGTTGAGGCTATTTAAAGTCCCAGTCATGTCATGTACATTTATTTCAAGGTGGAACCCATGGCATCGCCTCGTGACTACTTCATACATTCATTATGTGTGCAGACTGCTTAAAATAAATTAACTTTAATTTATCAAGAACATGTACAAGATGGCATAAAAATACAAAAAGTAATACCAGGAAGACTATAATGACATGCAGTTGTTAAGTATTAAAATGAATGTATGTTTGAGGGTTAAAAGCAGATGCAGTTTGGATAGATAGGCAGTTTGTTTCAGGCTTTCTTTGTAAATGTTGAAGAAAGCTACAGTTTTCTACTGTGGTTTATCAGCCCTCTGTTGTTGCACTGTTAAGACAAATAACATGATGTGACAAAGACTATTCATGCACTTTTAGAAATGAACCATTTAGACTTTTAAAATAATTTTATGATTTGAGGCAAAACTCAAAATATGATTTTTTTTCCTTTGGAATTTGTTGTACTTTCATTTAAAGTATGACTGAAGTTTCCTTTTCATGTGACATATTTGGTTTTACTTCCTGTTCCTGCCTTTTAGAATGGACTTTTTTTTTTGCAGCTGATATTTGAACTTATCACAGCAAGAAAACCACAAATGCACTTAATAGCGTAGTTAATGTCCCAGAAAGCAGTAAAGCAAATCACCAAGCACAGTGAAAGCAGCTCCACTAAATGGAATGCAGCCTCACATACACCTTTTATTTTTCTGCTGTGAAATGTCAGTGTTTTGTGTAAGAAATTTGTTTTCTTATTTTTCCCACCGTGAGCTCTTCTCATTTCTCTTTTTGTACACCCTCATCTCATCCATCATCTGTCCTCCTCTCTGTGAACCAGAAATCAGTGACAAGTATTGATGGACATCCTTGAAATGCAGAAGAAGGCGAAAGGAGGCTTTTAATTGTTATAAACCGTGCACATGCGAATTTTATTTATTTATTTGTTTGTTTCTTTGTTTATCTGTGGCACGTCTGATATATTAAATAGGAAATGCAGATAAGTTTTCAATGTATATACATCATTTGTGCAGTAAAAAAAAAACAAGTACTAAACGATGCAGCTGTGGTGCATGAGCCACATGATGGCTCTGATGCTTCTCCTTCTCAGTCACACCATAATACTCCAGGAGAGACATTAATGAGAGAAATAGGACGAATAATATTTTATGCCTGTTCATATCAGTGTTTGCATCTTTTTAACGATTGCTCTGTTCGCTTGCTTTCCAGCCTAGTTAGAGATTACCTGAATCGCTTTCTGTGGTTCTGGGTAAAAGGCTTTTCTTTTTTTGTAAACAGTTTAAAAGCATTCACTTTTGTTTAAATTTCTGATCATTCTTATGTTTTTTGTTTTGTTTTTTTTCCTTACAGAGATGTAAGGATAAATGATGTTCCTTTCCCGTCACAGCAGAGCTCTTGCAGCTCTGAGCAGGGCTTTAACACTCCCTCGACACAAATGCTTCATAACCTTTCATTAAGATGGCGTCTGGGACAAAGGGACTGAGAGGAAGTGTCATAAGATTCCTGACGTTTTGATTTTGAATTTAGCTCGCTGTGATGTTCAACTTACAGACCCGTATCTGCATGGGGAGCATAAATGAAGCATGTCCTTTCTTTTTAGCAAAGTGGCTTTTGGAAAAATGAGCAGGAGAATCCCATTTTATTGTTTTTAAAAGCATTTTCTTTTCTTTTTGTTTTTTTTTTTCTTTTTGAGCTGTCTCAACCCTCAGAAGCATTATGAGTGGGATTACTATTCAACCTCTTCACTGGGTTTTATGTGGCGTTTGACTCTTACCGGCTTAAAAGACAGCTGCTCACACTCTGGAGGCAGAAGTGGGATTTCTGACGCAGAAGTTGACAAATCAGTCTTACCAGATGGTAATGAATTTTTTAGCTGCCCCCGTGCTTTCAAGTTTGTCACCGGATTCTCCACAATGAACATCAGTCGTGTCACATCAACTCAAATCTACAGCTAATGTGAATCGGAAATCAGGAAAGTACCGTACAACTGTTCATTAACCTCAGAATCACCTGCAACAATTACTCTTAATTCAGTTAAACAAAGTGTATTGTATTGTATTTACTAATTAATTCAAGAGATTATATGTAAAAGTATATAAGTAAAAGAGAGTGTTTCACCTCAAGAACTGCTACAATGTGTTAGTGTCACAATGACAGAGCTGAATGAAGAGATGTGAAATGACAAAAGGTTCTCAGCCACGTCTCAACAACATACATAATGGAATTAATCAAACTAATTGGTATTACTTTATAATCACTTAAAAAAAAACAAAAAACAAATCAACAAACCGCCGGCGTAACCATGTCTTTGTAAGTATAACAATGCTCATCTCCTTCCCCACAAATTCAAACTGAAGATGAATCATTGCAGTAATTGTTCAGCTTATTAACTGTCTGCAGTGGATGAAGCGTGGATGTGGAGGTCTTTTAAAGAAACATAACTGCCATCTCTTACATCCATAACATAACTGAAATACAACATTTAATCTGCATTTGGTCGGATGACCAAGAGATTTAGAGGTCGTGAAAGGCAGTTTTAGAAGGGCGTCCCCTCTGATAATACAAAACATGATGAGAAAAAATGAGAAGCTAGCCACTGAGTGTAAAGATAATAGCCACTTTATGGATGCTACCTGTATCAAAGATGTGTGATGGATAGGAGCAGTAAACCCAGAAATCTTACTGTAAAAAAAAAAAAATGCACAGGGAATCCCATGACAGTGTCTGGATGCTTGCTTCTTCTCTATTGTCAGCACCAGTATCAGTCACAGTGCTCCAGATCAGTGTGTCGTGCTGTGCACATGGACTTTGCTCGGTGCAGTAACAAACCATCATTGCACAGTTCAAGCCGCCGAAATGAATGAGCGCTGTTGCATTTGATGAGAAAGGTCCTCAGAACCAAATATTCTTAGGTCTTGCATCTTTATTATACCCGAAGGGCATTTTGTTTTACAGCCAGCAGAGACGCATGCACGCCACGTAACAAGCAACACATAATTCTTTGTGTCTTCCTTTCAGCTGTTCCCTTCAGGGGATGCCACAGCGAATCATCTGCCTCCATCTAACCTTGTCCTCTGCATCTTATTCCCTCACACCAACTAACTTTAACAACAGCACATAATGACATTGTGAAAACTACCCATCATAACGATTTGTGTAAAAGTCTGTTTGTTCTGCAATTTGGCAGACTAGGCGGCAGCAACATGAAATCATTAAAAAGTCCCATGAAGGGACCAGACCTTCTTCGACGTCATTAACAGTTTGTTCAGATCGATCAGGTGCCTGCGATCTTCAGACCTTCACAATTCCCATCAGTCAGTCTGCTGTCTGCTCCGTACTGATCAAAAGTAAAAGTAATAAAATGTAAGAACAGATCAATAAAACTAGAGTAAAACAGCCTCACAAATTTAACTCATGTTAAACTCCAAAGCTTATGATGAAAGTGCAAACTATGATTACCTTCTTTTTTCCTTTTTTTTTTTTTTTTTTTTTTTTACAAACAGCATCAACATGTTGCTTGAAGGTCAACTTATCATTAACAATGGTACCAAGATATGAAAATTTTGAAATCCACCACCACCTCCCTTTTACTGGAGTATATTCAAATATGAGGAAATGCACCACAGAGCCTGGATCGAGAACCACCTCACTCAATAAGGACACGATGACTAAAGTCCAGGAGAGTGTCCTTCACAATCATCATGAAAACTGTGAAGATTTCACAACAAGAAAAGTCAATGCGACAAGTCATTAAGGGACTTAGCAGCCATAGTTTTGGGCACAAGAACAAAGATGGAATCCTTCCAAAAGCTGTGAACCCGGTGAAGCTGAAGGGAAAATAAAACTGTAGGAATCTGTCAGCTGATCTGCAAAGAGCTGGGACCTTTTACTCCTTTAACCAAGACTTCCTCCTTTAAATTGTCTTCTTATTCTTAAAAACAGAAAGTTTTGGAAGCTTCACAATCAGCAGATTCAGTGGTGAAAGGTGAGAGCTCTAAGAGTTGGTGCAAAAGGTATACCTACCTCAAGACTGGATCCCAGTCAGGAAGAAACATCCATCCATCCATCATCTATACCAGCTATTACCTGTGCAGGGTCACGAGGGTCTGCTGGAGCCTATCCCAGCTCACTTCGGGCAAAAGGCAGGGGTCCATCCTGAACAGGTCGCCAGTCCATCGCAGGGCCACATGAAGACAGACAACCATTCACACTCTCATTCATACCTCGGGACAATTTAGGAACACCAATCAACCTTACATGCATGTCTTTGGACTGTGGGAGGAAGCCGGAGTACCCGGTGAGAATCCACACAAACACGGGGAGAACATGCAAACTCCACACAGAAAGGCCCCTGTGGAGGCTTGAAGCAGGAACCTTCTTGTTGCAAGGCAACAGTGCTGACCACCAAGCCGCTGTGCTGCCCCATTTTTTTATTCTTTGCTTCGTCAGTGTTTTTCTGTATGATTGTTGCAGTGACTGTATGACTGCTTGCTGCAGACCAAATGACCCCTCGGGGATAATAAAGATTCCTTGAACCTTGAAGATGGTCACCGTGACCAGAATCACCTGATGGGCACAAGAATTTCTTGGAAAACCATCATCAGTAAATACAGTCATCCACGTCGCAAATGTAACCTGAAACTGTGTTGTAGAATTAGGAAGCACTATATCACCTCTGCAGAGAAACTGACACACAAATCTGTGTTCCATCAGACAGACAGAAAGACAGAGGACACGTGTTCTGTAGTCTGATGAGCCCATACATCTTGATTTTGGGAAGAACAGACGTCATGTCAGATTCTATGTGCCAAAGATGAGAAACCCTCTGTGTGGTAAAAAAGAAGAAAAAAAGGACACAAAAAACAGTGTTTATAGGGAGCATCAATGACCACTTAATGACCCGTATATGTGTGAATCTGCTATGGATGCAACAGTTTATGTTTTAATTTAAAAAAAAAGAGATCAAAGTGCATTTATCAGCTGTAGTATTTCAGTAGGACAATGCCAGATTTCTCCTGTCATGGTTTGGGTTTTGGTTCTGGGTTTTTTCCAGTGTTGGTGTTTGGTATTCTTGTTTTCTTGTCCTTGATCGTATCTGTTAGCTTTATTTCCTATTTTATTTTGAAGTCCTGTACGTCTAGTTATGTTCTGTTTAACTTTCCTGTTCCTCGTTCTTCTGATGTGTTTCACCTGTGTCTCGTTACCCTTCTGTGTGTATAGAAGGTCCTGTTTTTGTCTGCCTTGTGCTGGTCTGTACTGTTTGCTTCCTGTGTGCTTGCCTGGATTCTGCTTTTGCCTCGCTTTGTTTGGAGTTCTTTTGGTTCCAGTTCCTTTTTTTTTTTGTATTTTCCTGCTGTGGCAGTGTTCTTGGATTTTTTTGATCATTGAAAATATCGGTTTTTGGATTACTCCTTTCCTGCTCTCCTGTGTCTGGGTCCTCCGCCACATACAACCCCACCTCATGACATCTCCATGTCTTATAAGTGTGTGTGTGTTGACTTTTTGCTTTAGGGGATTTTGGAGCACGTCATCTGTTTCCATTTCAATTTGTCTCAGGTGGAACTGAAACCAGTGGAGCATCTCCACTGGTGCTCCCCATCCAATCTAGTGAGTTACAACAATGTGTACAGATGTAACTTTAAAAAAAAAAAAAAAAAAAAAAAAAAAAGGAAATGGAACCTTTTCTCCTCAAAGCTAACCAAGTCCTACAAAATTTTGCTCTTTTTCTTCCACTAGGTGGAAGTAGGGTGTTGCCTTTGGAG
>JBAMYA010045192.1:0-11892 GCA_037176975.1 Arrhamphus sclerolepis
GAGTTCCTAAATTGTCCCTAGGAGTGAGTGAGTGTGTGAATGCTTGTCTGTCTATATGTGGCCCTGCAATGGACTGGTGACCTGTCCAGGGTGTACCCCTGCCTTTTGACCAAAGTGAGCTGGGATAGGCTCCAGCAGCCCCCCGTGACCCTGAACAGGACATAGCGGGTATAGATGATGGATGGATGTGTCTGAAAGCAGTACAAATCTAACAATTAAAGTTAACTTCTTGGCTACAAACTCATATCCTGCTTATATTTTTGATCATTTTTGACATTAGAAATGTATCAGCTTTACACAAGTTTACTGTGTTCTTGGTTTGCTTATCTTTTGCTCTCTCGAAAAGTTGTACAAAGAGACTTCAACTAATAAGATATTCATTAATATACATTCTAATGTCAAATTGCACAAAGCATTATTTCCCATATCAGAAGCGTAGTTTAATATGTAACACATCAAAACTGATAAGTGCATCATAATCATAATGTAAAAAGAGCTCATTATGAGACATAATATCTGTGAAAAGTCCAAGCACAATGGTAATGTAGCCAGCAGAGAAGATTAAAATTCAGATGTAAACAGCATAAAAAGGGCACACAATCCTCGCTCAACAGGCTCAAGGACAGCCTGCCATTATTCTGTTGTCTCTCCTGACCACTTCTCAATTTGATTACAGGAAATTCAATCACCCCCTTTCTTCACTGAGGCCCCGCCTTGGAGCAGATCACCCAGGTAACAGTCCAGGAAAAAAGGAAAAATGTTTGAACTGTCGCTGAGTTGCCATGTAGAGCTGGAAAGCGTGCTCGTCACATGAACAAAGCAAGCTGGTGCAAAAGACAAAATATGCTTGGGACGACTGGAGATGTGAACTCAAGTATCCAAACTGTATTTTAATCTCTTTTCAAAAGCACAATTCATTAATTATTCTTTTTTTTCAACTTCTTTGGTGGAAATGTGTAAGTGTACCGTTAAATCTGTGAGAGTTAAATCTGTCAGAGCAACTGAGGTTTCTATACCTGTACATGCATATTAATATTTGAGTGTGGTGAATTTCATTTTTTTTTTTCATTGTAGATACCAGAGGTGTCACATGACTTGGGCTCGAGTCAAGAGTCGAGTCATTAATTTAATGACTTTAAACTCGACTTTGACAAAATGTAAAAAGATTTGCAACTTGATTTGGACTTTTACACCAGTGACTTGTGACTTCATTTGGACTTGAGCCTGTTCACTTGAAAGCATTTGATATTTTACCTAAAACCCAAAAATGAACATGTTATTTAAAGTGTGCACGAGTCAATTCATTTCATTCGTCACGATTTAGCAAGTGCAGACTCCCTCTCTTGTTCTCTCCGTTGTGAACATATGCTCAGCGGCCACTTAATTAGATACACCTGTTCAACTGCTTGTTAACACAAATAGCTAATCAGCCAATCACATGGCTGCAATTCAATGCATTTAGGCATGTAGAGGTGGTCAAGGCAACTTGCTGAAGTTCAAACTGAGCATCAGAATGGGGAAGAATGAGGATTTAAGTGACTTTGAACATGTCGTGGTTGTTGGTCTGAGTATTTCATAAACTGCTGATCGACTGAGATTTTCACGCACAACCATCTCTGGGGTTTACAGAGAATGGTCCGAAAAAGAAAAAGAAAATATCCAGTGAGTGGCAGTTGTGTGGACAAAAATGCTTTGTTGATGTGAGAGGTCAGAGAAGAATGGGCAGACTGGTTGGAGATGACAGGAAGGCAGCAGTAACTCATTATAATCAAGCTGAATACCATCTCTGAATGTGCAACATGTCGAACCTTGAAGAAGACGGGCTACAGCAGCAGAAGACCACACTGGGTACAACTCCTGTCAGTTAAGAACAGTAAACTGAGGCTACAACTCACACAGACCCACCAAAATTGGACAACAGAAGATTAGAAAAACGTTGGAGTAAACAACATGAAAGCATGAATCCATCCTGCCTTCTATCAACGGTTCAGGCTGCTGGTGGTTTAATGGTGTGGGGGATATTTTCTTGGGACACTTAATGCCAACTGAGCATCGTTTAAAGTGTAGTATTGCTGTTGACCATGACCATCCCTTTATGACCACAGTGGACCATCTAGTTCCAGCAGGCTAATGCACCATGTCATAAAGCTCGTATCATCTAAAACTGGTTTCTTGAGCATGACAATGAGTTCACTGTGCTACAATGGCCTCAACAGTCACCAGATCTCAATAGAGAACCTTTGGGATGTGGTGGAATTGGAGATTTGCATCATAGATGTGCAGCCAACAAATCTGCAGCAACTGCGTGATGTTATCATGTTGATATGGACCAAAAGTCTCTGAGGAATGTTTAAAACATCTTGTTAAAAGTATAACACAAAGAATTAAGGCAGTTCTAAAGGCAAAAGGGGGTCCAACTGTTTATTAGCAAGGTGGACCTAATAAAGTGGCTGGTGAGTGTAATTGCACCATTGTTAAAGAGGCTTGGATTGATTTGATATTAGAAGTTTCTGACTTGAAACTTGCAATACAATGACTTGGTGTCAAATCTGGTAACAATTACTGTCAACTGCAGGTGAAATACTTACTATTCTTCAGTAATTCCCACAACTTTACTTTTAAAATAAATAAACAAATGCTGACAATAAATCCTGTCTTTCTAACGAAACTGATTTAAAGTAAAACATACATTATCAGTGCGGCATTAAATTTTAAACACTGACATAAGTAAGTCTACCATTTTGGTATCTCGTCTTTGTTCAGTTTTTTTTTTTAAATTACTATTGATGGCAATTATTCGCATTTTTGACATTTCTGTCACCATATTTCTAGTCATGCTCATTGTTGTATTATTTAGTTGTTTGCCTTCACAGCTTAGAGGAGGCTTTGGTTTTAACAGTTTATTTAAATCACAATAACTCAAAGGTTTTCTGTTTTGCACTTTGGTCTCAGATAAGAGCTGGGAATGTTTTATCATTCCATCACAATGGCAGAGACTAGAGGGTTTGTTTTCTGGGCTGCATGCTGTGATAATCTATAAATAAATCACTTGATTCCGTTCCGAGAGCATGTTTGGCAAATATTTGAAAGGTCTTAAAAGACTCCCAGTGCTTAGCTCAAAATTGAGACGCAAAGTTTGATGCAATAAAAGTGGATGTTGAAAACAAGTCTTGGGTTTCTTCCTCATGTCTCTCCTCTCCTCCCTCATGCTGAGGTGATGTTGTTGTGGTAATAGAAACGGCGAAGCGTATCACTGTTCCCACATTCCTGTCGTTCCTGCTGCTTCAGGTGGCCTCCGTGGAACTATGGCCCTGCAGGAGGACTAATCTCATCTCATCACAGCCACACATGCATCAACAAATGCTCACACTCACCACACACAGTGACAGATTTGAGAGCAATCACACATTAAGAGACAGAAATAAAAGCATTTATGACCACAAGCTTTCACATGCACACAAATAAAAGTGAATCTGCAAGATGAAGCGGACAGACGCACACTCACAAGCTGTCTACAGACACACAATTAACAGCCCCCACACAGAGGACTTTGGGTACCTTGCTCACTCTTTCAGTCATGAGCGTAAAAATATATATGGACGCATCCGTACCAATATTTGGCAGTGTTTAAAATGTCCATACCAATTTTGAATGGGAAATCGCATGACATTTGAGAAACAAGGGGTTAACGTTTCCCCTCTTCAATCCCGCCTCTCAAAAGCGGCTGTGTCATTGGTGGGGACACGGCAGGCAAAGTCTTGCTATCTGTGATTGGCTCCCCTTCCTGTATGTGTCATCATGATTGCGTTGTCATTGATTGGTTGTTGGTATGCGGTGAAAATAAAAAAGATAATAATCTGACAGTCAACAGTTCACTGGTTAGAGTGGAGTTGTGTCTGACTCGGGCAGGAAAAGAAACCTGAAGGACATTACAGATTATTTTACCCAGTCAGCAGTAAGTTACGCAAACACAATAGTCTTGTAGAACACTTTCAGACCGCGACGCGTTTTCTCTTCCAAGCGCTGGATTTCAGTTCTTTTCCTGGGCCATGAACCTCAATATGCCGCTAGTGCTTCCTAATACCACCCTCTTGTGTTTTGGAGGGGGAAACGCGTTGCAGTCTGACCTGACACAGATTCTACAACAGATTAATCATGTTGAAAGTCTATAGCAGCTAAGTGGAAAAAGAACAGAAATTAGAAAGGCTAATTTCTCAAATCTGATCATCTTTAAATGATAAGATTATGATAATAGCTAATGTAAGCTATTATTAATGCAATGAACATGTAGTACTAATTAAATGTTTTTATTTATCATTATTATTATTATTAAAGTGTGTTGTAGGTCAAAACATAAGGTAGTGTTTTATGGTCATAAATTTTGTTTTACAGCCTCAACACAGCAACCCTGCAGATCAGTCTTTGTCAGGCAGACGGGTACATCTCATATGGCTTCAAATGTACCATTGATTGCTTACATATGTACAGTACTGTGCAGAGCTGCTTGTTGGTAATGCTAAATAGTCATCCACCTACATTTGTCTAACAGTTGTTCATGAGTAATACATTTCCACGGTATTTTTCACACTTTTCACTCTTGTCTCAATGCAAATTATGTCCCCACCAATGCTAATATCATTCTTACACCCTTGCCAGAAACCATTACTCTGTTTTTGTCGTTACTGGCTGAAATTGTGGTCACTTTTAAATTTTGTTCTCAGCCCTAGAGGTAGCATGAAGTGGTGTCTACAACCAACAGAAGTTGTTCAGGTTGTGCAGCTCATCAAAGATGGCACGTCAATGCGAGCTGTGGCAAGAAGGTTTGCTGTGTCTCCCAGCACAGTGTCCAGAGCATGGAGGAGATACCAAAAGACAGGCCAGTACACCAGGAGACATAAAGGGGGCCGAAGGAGGGCAACAAGCCAGCAGCAGGACCACTATCTCTTCCTTTGTGCAAGAAGGAACAGGAGGAGCACTGCCAGAGCCCCACATAATGAGCTCCAGCAGGCCACTAATGTCCATGTTTCTGTTTAAACTGTCAGACTCCACGAGGGTGGTATGAGGGCCCGTTCTTACAGCCCAACACCGTGCAGGGTGATTGGCATTTGCCAGAGAACACCAATTTTGGCAGGTTCGCCATTGTGCTCTTCACAGATGAGAACAGGTTCACACTGAGCACATGTGACAGACTTGAGCCTGGAGACACCGTGGAGAACGTTATGCTGCCTGCAACATCCTCCAGCATGACCAGTTTAGCGGTGGGTCAATAATGAGGCATTTTTTTGGATGGCCGCACAGCCCTCCATGTGCTAGCCAGAGGTACCGTGACTGCCGTTAGGTACCGGGATGAGATCCTCAGACTCATTACGAGGTCATATGCTGGTACAGTGGGCCCTGCATGAAAATGCCAGGCCTCATGTGGCTGAAGTGTGTCAACTGTTCCTCCATGATGAAGCTACTGATGTTCCCCAGACTGAATCCAATTGAGCACATCTGGGACATCATGTTCATTGACTGATGCTTTGATCCAAGTCTCGGAGGCGATCCCTCAGGAGAACATTTGCCGCCTCATCAGAAGCATGCCCAGGCATTGTGGGGAGGTCATACAGGCACTTGGAGGCCACACACACTACTGAGCTGCATTTTGACTTGTCTTGAGGAATTTTCACGAACACTGGATCGGCCTGCAATGTGATTTTCCACTTTAATTGAATATGATTCCAAATCCAGACCT
Organism: Arrhamphus sclerolepis; assembly: GCA_037176975.1. Classification (NCBI taxonomy): domain Eukaryota; kingdom Metazoa; phylum Chordata; class Actinopteri; order Beloniformes; family Hemiramphidae; genus Arrhamphus; species Arrhamphus sclerolepis. The sequence continues at coordinate 5,735 of JBAMYA010045192.1, forward strand.
GCATGGGATAGTAATTTTGATTTACATTGATCATTTTTATGTTATTTTGTTCTCAACGCACTGTTATATATTGAATAAAAAATTTCAACTGCAATATTTCATTAATTGAGATTGAGAATGTGTTATTTTAGTGTTCCCTTTATTTTTTTTGAGCAGTGTAATTAAGATTCACTTTATGTTTAGAATATGCCAGCCTTGTTGATAACAGTAGTCTGGGAACTCAAAACAGACCAGACCACTTTTCAAGTAGACGACAGCTGCTCCAATCCATCTTTTCTTATGAAGGTGGTGTGTTTTTCTTCATTTTTTTTTGCGCTACTCTATACTGTTGTATGAACCATAGATATGTTTGAAAAGTTTGATTAATATGTGGAGACAAATCCTGTGTCTTTTAAATTTTATTTAAATATTAATTATAGTGTCAAATTGAGAAAATATTTAGTATGAGACCAAAGTAATGATATACAGTTAGCCTCAGAAGTATCTGGGCAATGGCAGTTTTTTTAAAAATCATTTTGTCTTTAATCAAGAGGCATAATTAAATTGATTAACTAGATGATGATTTGATGTTTACTAATATTACAAAGTCTGCTAGCAATCAATATGAGACATTTGATTGAACAAAATCACCTTCATTTAAGTCAGATCGCAGCAAAAACAACAGCAAAAAACTAAAATCTCATTTCACATTTCTATTTCTGGGTTCAGCTGGATAGATAAATTAAAAAAAAAAAATCAACCCGTCCATTTAATAAAAATATAATATAAAAGACCCCTTGGTAACATGTGTTAAAGAGAATTACATTTGTCGATGTGTCAATGCTATTGGATCATTTGTCAAGGAAACCATGTGTTGATGTAGATCAATGGATAATTTCAATCTTTGAAAGGTAATTTGGTGTTATTTCTTTTTACTCTTAGACCTCTTAAATTAAAGCTTAAATTCAACACTTTGATTGTATATTTGACGTTTTATTTAAGATCCCTCATGGCACTGTAAAACAGGCCAGAATCATAAAACTATGCCATTGTCCAAATACATCTAAAGAACCTGAATATGTTTCTATGCATTTTATACTGGCACTCTATAAACAGTTACAGGTATATTTGCCAAAGGCTGGTTAGCCTTTTTGCTGTTCTGTTTATCTTATCTGTGTTGTGTGCAGTTAAAGATCTAACGGCTATTCAAAACCACCTTTCCAACAGCTATCATGTTTGTATTTAATTTAAGCCTTGCACCTCCAATAAACTTTAAGCAAACATTACCCTTGTCCTGGCTGTGGGATGACAGGATGCCACTTTGTCTTTTCTCCACTTCCTCTGTCTGCCTGGAGATTTTTTCAATTAGACTTCTCACGTCCCCCACCTACACAAACATGTCAAAAACTGACATAAGGCGAATCAAAAAAGCACAAAAATATTCTTAAAATTAACTTGCTCTAAAGTTGGCATTTCAAAACATTGTGATTTGTTCATATTCATTTGAATTTCCCTTTAGGGATTAATAAAATTATATATCGATCTGTCAGTCAAAAAGAACGTCTTGTCATAAAATCTCATATTACAGGCTCTTTTTTTTCTTTTCTAAAATCACTAATTTGCATTGTATATTGCAAATTCCCATAAAAAAGCAAATGTTGAATTTTAAAGATTAAGAGTTTAAGATTACAATTTTTGTTGGAAAATATATTTAATCACAAGTTAATTAAAAAAAAAATCATGAATTTTACCAAAAATATTAGCTTTTTGTTGTAAAATAAAATGTAAAAAAGTATGCTAAATCATGACTTTTTGAAATAAACCAGCATCTCTCTACCTTGGTTATAATACTTTCAGCACTGAATTAAAAATAATGTTGTAGTTATAAGTTTATGGTCGTATTTGCACGGTCTTCTGGGCCACATGAAATTAAATTTCGGGTCATGAGTTTAGACACCTCTGACATGAAAGGGTTAATAGGTTCACCAAAGATATTTGTTTTTAAATAAACCCAAGAGAGATGTCTACATTTATTTGATGTAGTTTCCAGTGGGCCACAACAGCTACTGCAGCACTGCGGTTTCAGGGATGCAAACAACAGGTTCGAACGTGTCTCAGCTTGACTTACCGTTTCAAAAAAGTCCTCCATGTTGACCGTGCTACCGGTTTTATTTGTCCGATCATTCATTTTCTGCTGGTAAAAAACAAATGAGGAAGTTCGTCACGCTGCTTCAAACGACAGATCTTACAAAATACGTCCGAGATCTTTACTGTTTTGAGCATGAATAACAGCTGTTTTAAAACTTAAAGGACCGAATGGCTCGGCTGCTGCCATAAGTAGAATTAACCGAATTATACATCTTCTGAGGAGTCACACAGTCTTCAAACCTTGAAATAACTATTTTTAAAATAGCGTACATCCAGTTGTATGACTTTATACAGACAATAAAATGACAACATACTAGATAGTACTCTAATTTCTATGTTTACTCACTGTCTCGAGCTCATCTGCAGTCTGTCCTCTAGGAAGCTGACGTCACTGCCGCACCTGTGTGAAGGCTCGGGCACGTAGGCGCGCTACCGTCGGTAAAGGCAAACAAAGAACACGTCCAGCAGCCAGGACGTTGTAGGACCTTCGTGAAGCTGGTCCCCCACCCCACGCAAAACTCTGACAGTATTCTAAATCATTTGTGCTGCGTTAGTGCTGGTTTGTGCAGAAAATTTTTTTGTTTGTGCTGCTTTACTTTTTAAGATATCAGATTATATTTCAAAGGTCATTCTAAGTTCACGCAGCCACCCAACTTTGTCCAAACGGAACCGAAATGGTCTCGTTTGTTTGTGCTGTGTTAGTGCTGGTTTGTGCAGAAAAAAGTTTCGTTTGTGCTGCTTTACCTTTTAAGATATAACAGGTTTATTACGAGACGATGACGTCACGCAGCCCTCCGACTTTGTCCAAACTGAACCAGAATGGAATGACCGTCGTTTTCGCAAGTCTGGCGTTCTTGTTTTGGGTGTTTTCCAGTTTTGAGACCGTGTGCATCCATGTAACAAGTGAGTATTTAAGTTTCCTAAGTTCGCCTGTTTTAGTGGAGAGTAATATGCGTTTATTTCGCCTTATAACTGTTTCAGAGGCATGGCCCAGCAACAACAAAAGTACCAATTTATCTTTTAGTAACCCATTGTCTTACAAGCTAAAGTGTTGGCCAAATTATTTCTTCTTTGAATGTTTTTAATATTCCTTTAAAACTAAATGAAACGTGTTAGCACAGCCACCTATGAACATCGAGCATAAAGTCAAAGTAGGCTACTTTGTCAAGAATAATTCTCGGCACTGTATTTCGGCTATATTCTCAATATTCAACTTAATTTTTGACAACTGAACTTTATTTTCTAAATATGGATTAAAAAAAAACAAATTACCCTCAACATGTTTTTTTTCAGAGTGGCCCTGTTATACATGTAAGTGAAGTGATAAAACACTGGGCATTAACTAGAAAATCATGGACAGATGGTACTAGACAGGACTCATGATGACCCAGAATGAACAAAAATGAATTGATGTAGATATTAGATAATGGCATTAAAGTGTTTGTCAACAGAACAGAATTCTCTTCTTCTTATTAGACGCTTTTTTCAGCCTTTATGGATGTGCACAATTATACATACTGATAACGCCAAAACTTCAACATTTTAATGAGGATTACTGAACATTGTACTGAAATGTATTATTATTATCAGCATAACTAACACAAACTTCTAACTAAGAAACAACAACTTCGGAAACAAGGATGTTATCAAAAATAAATAGAACCTAAACAAATAATGAATAACAGCATATTCTGCTTTTTTTGCACAAAAATTAACTATTATATACACACACACACACGTGTGTTTGTATGTGGGTATATACACACGTGTGAGTGTCTGTGTATTCATATATATGTATGTGTATATATAATATATATACACACACACACATATTTTCCCCCTCCTTGGTGCACAAAGCTGCATGTGGCCATATCCTGGTGTTTCCTGATGCTGCTGTGACGCTACTTCTCAGGTCATTGTACATCTCCCAGACACATGGAGCTCTTTTGCAGTACGACACATAATGTCCAAGTGCATCCTGGGTCAAGCCTTCCTGGTAAGCAATGACAGACCTGAGAGTAAATGTCTTCCCTTGGAGCACCAGATTGGAGGGAAACTCAAACAAGAGAAATCCCCTCTGGTTGTGTGGTGCTGTGGAATGGCTCCCAAGGTCAGTGTCGATCCACAAAAGTTCACCTGCACTATAGCTATGAGTTCATTTCCCAGCGCACAGCACATTTTCAGAGGTGAGGTCTTGAGTTTTAAATTCAGAGGGACACTGAGATGCATTCTTGATTGGCCTGAGGCACGTAGACTCAGCAAGGTGAACTCCTTGTTCCACAGCAGTTTCAAGATGAGCCATGCCAGATGCCTGCAGGACGGCAAAAGAGGTGGAAACAAATGAAACCTCCCTTGTGGTACGTGTGCTGAGACTGCAGTACTGTGACGAACATTGTTTTGTGAAATAAACACTCGCAATATTCCCCATTGTCTTCTCAATTACAGTTGAGATGTGACACAGCATCAATCTGGAGGCCACCAGACTTCAACCGGACACCTTGAAACATCACACTCAGCAGCTCAGCCCTTTGCAAGTATGTCTGTTGGTTCACTTCATCTTTTGCCATGGTTTTCACCAGCTGGAGGACTCTGTTGTCAGAGACTTCCCTCCTAACAACATTTTCAAAAGAACTACATCACAGTAAGCACAACACAAGCACTCGCAAAAATCATCAAATGCACACGTGTTGAGCACACAGACACTCAGTTTGCTGAGTTTCACAGGTTTTTGGTTGTTACAACCCCAACCCAGGAATCGAAGGAGGGGGCTGCACCATAAATTGAGTCCCAGGTGACAAGATGGTGGCTTGACAGAGGTTTATTTCAAAAGTGAAACAAAATACAAAACAAGGGCCCCACAAACAATGCAGAATCCCCATAACCCAACCAACAAACACTAAGCCAAACCTCAGTACAAAATGGTCAAATCTAGTCCATACCCAGAACAGCCAGGTAGGACAAATAGCAACATTAACACAGACCAAGATGGCAAGGAAATAGCAACGTGGGAGGCAGTCATGCAGAAACCTCTACCCAAAACTGCCCCCACTGAAGGAATGAGTCTCACAGTCTTTTATAGCGTGCAGGTGTGCCTTGTCATCAGTTGATTGGCCTGGTGACTTGGTATCCTGCCGGTCCAATGGGGTTGAAAGGTGCTTCTCAGACGTCCAATCAGCAGGGTGTGCTTCCACAGTGGAACCTCCATAATAAGAGAGACTGCACAGCCGCCAGGGGGCGTAACATTGGTTGTTTCCATTTTTTAATAATCCCACATTCACTTTTTTTGTTTTCACAGATGAACAGATGAAGCCATTCAGGACAAGCAGAGAGGTAGGAAGTCCTTTTTCTTTTTTTGGGTGGAAGAGCAAGGCCTCTCGAGTTTTCCACTGTGTGTTATCTGTGCAACCAACTTTCATGGCAGCATCAGACTCCTCACACGGAAAGGTATCCTTTTTGTTTTTGCTTGCTACACTTTGTGTAGTCGTGGGTTCTGGTTTGGCTGCTGTTTCAGTGACGGTCTCAAAAGTTGCATCCTCTTCGCCTTTGTGTTTTGCAGCACAAATCCGCATGTTACCTTCAATGTAGGAAAGATGGCAAGCGATGAATCGATCCTCCCGTATAGGTAGTTTTTGCTTGAAAAGGCCATGCTTGATGTTTTTGAATTCTGCTTCAACAGCAGCTGAGCTTGAGGTGACATAATTAGTTCTGAAGAAAGGGACCATCACTCCTGTGCACAGAGGTAAGTAGCTTACCAGTCTTATTATTTGAGGAATGATCTCGGGGAGATAGTGGATATTGTCACGATCCCCATTAGCCACGGCAAGCGACCTGCTTTCCTCACAGATTTGTGTTACCCACTGTCTTAGGTCAGTCTGGACTGGTTCACATGGCTCTGCTTATTCCAGTTGTTTCCCCTCTGCATCTGGGATGATGACAGACTCTTCTGCAATCTGGGCTTTCAGGTATTTCTTACATATCTCTGATGTGAGAGGGACTCCAGAGCTATCATCACCTTCTGCCTCGCTGAGGGC
>JBAMYA010045193.1:0-11890 GCA_037176975.1 Arrhamphus sclerolepis
TATACACATACATATACACATTTAGTGTTCTACTTTTTCACTTTTTCATTCATTTAGGCTACTAATATATCGACAGAGGGTCATTAGTTTAGTTCCTCGAATATTTTCCGTAGTTTGGAATATTTGTTCTTAACTCCACCAACCTCTGACTGTGAGAAGAATTGTTGGCGTGTTTAAGTCTGCATCTAAGCCACCACTTGCCTCGTTTGCTCGGCTCGCCTCTCTCACTCTGCCATTGGTTGGCACGCGTCGTGCTCCTGGATGATGATGCTTTGAAAGGGAGTAAACTGAGAGCGCACGTCTCCCCTGCTGCGCACACACGCAGAGCAAAAGTGAAGTGAAGATGCTTCTTCCCTTTCGATCTACAGTCCATCCCGCACGCCATTCACTTCTGCTGCCTCTCGTTCTGCCACCAGAGCGCCAGACTGTCCCCTTCTCTGCTGGTTTACGGGAGGAACTTGCGCAGCCGGGGCTCGTCCAAGGCTCGTCGGAGGAGACGAGAGGAAGCGCCAGAGATCTGGAGCACTGTCACCCCTATAGCGCATCCGCGAACAAGTACGCGTCGGCATGGGTGCGCTGACTAAAGGACATTTCTTCTTCATCACGGGCCTCCTGCTCCTCGTGTTTGGCACAGCATCCGTGATCTCCAAAGGTAAGGACCCCTTTGGGTACTTTGGGTGTTACTGTAAAGCGATGTATTTTGAAGGCATGGTTTGGGTGATTCCAAGTGCCATCATCGTGGTTGCGCACTACTTGCCGGCGCTGTGAAAAAAAAACTGCTGATTGAGCTGGGATTGTAAATACTCCAATGTGAATACTTAAAGCACAGCGTGCGCTTTCATTCATCCTCGAACTCCGCGTAGCCACGGCTCCAGCTCTCTCGTCCCCGAGTGCGCAACAGAGCCTTCTGTTATATTGATACATGAAGAAGCAGCTCGCACTGTCAAGTCTCCACACACTTCACGTTGTCCCCCAGATTGAGGCTAATCGTGCCATTTCACCCACTCTTTAATGAATCCATCATTATGTCCGCTGCATTCAGCTGTGTTCAGAAGGCTGGAACGCGGTCACGCCTGTGCAACAGGCATGTCACTGCATTTTCTCTGGGAGTTAATATTATTTCTTCTCCTTGATCATCGATGCAGCGGGCATGGACCCCGCTTGTGCGGGAGGCTGAAGCATTTCTGTTAAGTTCAAGCACACAGCAGGAAAAGCTGCCTGTCACAGATGCGCCTCAATCCATTCTTTGTACGGATAGAATGGATGGATTTCAGAGGGGAGTCACACGCTCTGGAGCAAAGCTCAAATTTGTTTTCCAAAACTATGTGCCTGCACAGTTTCTGCAAAATATAACGATTTATTTATTTTTGTTTGTTTTATTCTAAAGACAGATTTGACTTTGAAGTAGCTGTGCCAAGATAGGGCCGTGGATGGCTGGAAACCTGCCCAGTCCCTGTCTGATGTTGTTTTTCTTGGGATTAAAAAATAAAACAAATAAATAAATAACGAGTAACGTAATTTATTTAGGAACCACATAGGATTAAAAAAAAGACAAAACGCACATACTTCAGTTTCATTAAATATTTCAGAAACTTTGCTGTAGCTCCACTTTCATTGATTTACTGCTCTGAAATACAGACATGTTTGATTTAAATGATTTAATTTCTACAAACCACACAGCCAACTCCCCTACAATGTGCCCTGCAGTCATCCTGGTGGGAATATTTCATTTCATGATGTAGAAATATTTCATTGCCTTCACATCTCCACATTATCCTCTTTTTAACAGCTGCAGAGTAGATTCTGTAAATTCTTTGATTGTAGGTGAATTTGTTCAGAGACTGTTTTTAAATAATGCTGAATAGAAGAGCCGAAGTTCATGGTGCTGCACATCTGGATTGAATTAAGTAATATATTTAGGTTACATCATCAGTGTTATTCTTCACAGAGTTTTTTTGTTTTTTTAAATGTATTGGTTGGAGGTTGTTGAGCATACAATATATTATTGTGAAACAATGTGGCAGCTCATTCTCAGCAAAATGCTGAACTTACACTTTCGAACTTGATCCAAATAGTCCATGAGTGACTATTAACATGAAGATTCCAGTTTTTTGTTTTTTTTAAATTTTACAAGCATGAATCAAACACCAAATTTAATTTTAAAAAAAGATTTTATGTGTGGATAAAATCTGATTGGACCCAGAAATATTTGCTAGTAGGTTGTCTGGGAACCCATTTTTCCAAAATGTAAAACTATATAACAGCGATCATGTGAGTGAACCTTTCCACCCATGAAGACTTTATTTTCTGTTTGTCAGATGTTGTCTGTTAGTTCACACAAGGGAAACTGACTCAGTAATTTAACAGTTATATTGCTGTCAAAGCTCATATTCAAAAATCATGGGGCACCATGGCTGCAGTGCACACAGCTGAATGTTTATCAAGAGCTTGTTGAACAAACCAGATAGGAGTATGAACATCACATTTGGTCCATGCCATTGTCATTCAGCTGACATTTTTGACTTGAGCATAAAAAAAATAAAAAAAAGTTGTTTGCTTGTTTTTTTTTACTTTTTTTCCATCAGATTTTGAATTGCCACTTAAAAATGAAGAGATTAAACAGTTCACTGCTCCAAACAGGGTGCATGCATTTATGAGCTGTGCGGATTTAAAGTACTCCAGATATTTATTCACAAAGGTAAAAAAAAAAAAAAAAGAATAAATAAAATAAAATAAAATAAAATAAAATAGTCAGAGTCAAAGTAGTTAAGGCCAACATATCCTGAAGTTGTAGTTGTCTGGATTACCTGATAATGAGATTAGGCAGTGATCAGAGCTTTCGCGTTTGATTTATTCACTTGGTAAGAAGGTTGATAATACAAGCACATTTACTTGAAATTTCTCCACTGATTTTATGGCAAATGTTCTTGCCAAAACCAGAAATACAGTTCCGCGCAAATGACAGAGTTTGCAAACTGAGGGTTTCAAATATCCGGAAGCCCTCCAAGGCATCAATAAGCTGCACTCAGAACACAGTTCATTCTGTGATGCTTGATGCCAATAAGAGCCTCTATCAAGAATAAACTGTGGCTCCAGTAAGTTCAAGGTTAAGGTAACTTTTGATGACATTCAAACTTAAGATCTGACATTAAATGAGTTCAGACAGAAAGCTTGGCCAGAATCTCTTGTTGGAAAACTTTATTTCATACATAGAGAATGTGGAAGGGTTTAGCTTAATAAAACTCAGCTGCATCAAACAACTAATTTCATTATCAGTTAATTATTTTCCTTAACATTTTTTTTAATCTATAAATTGCCATGTGACCTTAATGAACTATATTCTGATAACTAGTGAGCAGGAAGAAATCCACATTAATTAGTATAGTAAGTGTAATGTGTTGATGTTTGAAAGGTTCAAGTTAATCTAATCTCTGATCTCTTCCTTACCTTAATAAAGTAATTTTATTTTCTAAACCTAACCAAACAGTGACTGGACAACAAACAAACAAACAAGGAATAAACTTTCATTAATAATTAAAAGACAATCAACCTTTGACTACTGGAGCTGTATCCTCTTTCATGTGTACCACCAGCACAGGGGAAGCCATTTGTAATTAAACTGTAAAGGAAATTGACACAAATGATGGACATGCCTGGAAATATTACAGAACATTAATAACTCTTAAATAAATTAAGCATGAGTGAAAATGTGGCTGTTTCATCAAGAGCTCTTGATGTTATCCTTGAAAATACCAAGCCTATTTACAACAAAAGGATCCAATAACACACTAATGGTACCAAGAATCCCAACCATGTTTGCTTTTATTCTGCACCCAAGTCTTGATGAAAAGAGGGAACGAGGGTGATATCTAGAATATGCTGGAGTAGATGTCATCTAGATCATGCTAATCTCAAGCACATCATTACATCACAACTTGACTTGTTTTATTGGTTTATAAAAATCACACAGCAGCTGCACTTTGCCAGCTGCTGTGTGATTTTTTTTTTTTTATGCGATATCACTTTACACAATGCAGATTGAGATGGCAGGAAGGCAGGTGTAAGAATGGCACAGAGAATCCATTCAAGTTTCAGAATTAAACAAGTCACAAGTCCACAAGCTGATTCTGACTCATATATCAACATTATGTTAACTTGTGAAGGCCAGGGACACAAGTGAGAGGGTATCAGATGAGATTTATTATCATTCTTCTTCTTCTAAACAACAAAAGGCTTACATTCACAACAACCACAGACATGAGCAGGTTCAGTTTTGAAGCTGAACAATACATATTTAAGACCAGAAATAACGAGCCATGCCAACAAACATACAGTTTTTTTTGGAGTGGAAGATGAGTATCATCTTATATGAATAGGTCTTTAAAGTAGAAACGTAATGTTGCTATTCTTGTGCAGTATTGGATATTTTGGGTAAACTCATCTCATGAACCCAAGCGGACTGGCAGCGCTTCTGAAATGTTCCTGGTGGACCTGCGGTTGTGCTGAAGACAGAGCAGAGACACAGCACAGCCGGAGGTTGGTGCTTCAGTTACTGATGAGACTCAGCAACTATGAGCTGTTTGTTTAATGTTGGTTTTCCTGATTTTGACATAGTTAACTTCTGTCTTCTCTGTGCAGAATATAGATATTAGTGTCCTTTGAAGAGTGTCTCTTATGCTTGAAGTCCAGGTGGTCCAACTGAGTTCTGACATGAGCTCAACCAGCTCTGCTGTGATGTACCATGCTTTGGTGAAATTGTTTAGTTTCCTCCTGCAGAAGGGTCTATGAATGCCTTGCTGCCCACAGAATGGCTCTCTGTCTGTTTGGGTGTTTCATCCTCAGGGTAATCCAAAGTTTGTCTCAGGATTTAATTGGATTTTGAAGTGCGCCTTGATGTTGTGTGGAGAAGGTCCATCCCAGCATCCCAGTTTTTCTTTTTTTTTTCTTTTTTTTTAAGCGCAACCTCTTCAAGATTGATGAAAAAAGTCCAGATGTCTTATGTTAAAGCATTTAGTTCTGTCTGTTCTAACAGAACTCATTTAAGCATTTTCATGGGCTACTAAAATGTACAGTCAAAAAATAATGTTACAGTCTTTGCTTAAAGGTGAGCAGGTACTCGAAAGTGAACAGTTGGGTTTCAAAGCAGATGCTAATGAATGACCCTGGAGTGGTTCCTTGGTTTTTGCAACACTCTGCTATATTTCATATATTTTTACCTTTTATTTCTCTCCGTGTCACATCAGCTTTACAAACCATAAATGTAATAAAAAGTGTCACACAGACATTTTCTGCCCAAGGTTGACACTACGAGCCAAACATTCGCAAACAGCAGTGGTGTGGCAGCCGCAGCGGGACTCAACAGCACTGGCTTGCACTCAGCAAGATTTAAACTCTCTAGGATCGATGTCTGATGTTAGCAGGCCTCACTTGGCTTGAAACAAGACTTATGCAAAGGGTCACGAATGAGGGATTCTTCATGTGTAACACTAGAATTGTGTGGCCCAAGAGGAAACTTTAAAAGCCTTTCCAATTGCAATTGTGATGAAACACATCAGGGATATTTCAAGATTCATCTGTCTGAGCAGCACTGTGACTATCCTCTTGATAAAGAATTGCCTTTTGACATGTATTTATCTCAGCTGTGTTTAAACATGCAGAAAGGCTGTCTCAGTGCAAACATACATAATATCCTTTCTTCATGAGACTTATATTAAATTTAGCTGACATGCAGGTACATTTATTTGGGATTTGATCATTACTTTTTGTGATGTGTGATTTTGAAGGAGAATTGTTAATAAGTGAATTATGGAGCACAGGGATTATTCAAAATTTTATTCATGATCGTTGAAGTCACCGGATTCAGTTGTAAGTAGTTCATAATGTCTTGCTGTAAGTTTTGCTGAAGCACCATATAACATAAAGCTGCTAATGTCTGCTCTGCTGGAGAGAGTCAGATTCACCTCTCTGCATGCATGCACACATTCTGGGGCATCTGGTGGTCACCACATTTGATAACCATTAGCAACCAACAGCATCTACCATGCTCTTCACATGCACAGTTGTGTCAGATTTCGGTCAAGCAACTATCGCCACATGGTGTGTGATGACACGTCTGTCTGTTTTGTGTCGCTGCAGTCTCATTGGATACCAGGTCGGGTCGATTCTCCCTGAGCTTTACTCCAGCCTTGACCTTGTGTGTTGCAGATTGTACATCTCTGTCCTTGATCTTGGGGTTGGACTTTACAAAAAAATAAAACAATAAAATAAGCAGACAAAAGAAAAATGAAAAGAGGCTACTTTTGTTCTGCTTGAAAAAAAAAAAGTTTTTTTTTTTTGTTTTTTTTTTTCTGTTTTCTTGCTTCACACAGGGCTTTCATGAAAACAAGCAAAGGTCAAATCTGTTATTTTCCCTGAGAGAAAGTAAAGGGGCTCTTATATTTTGCCTACAGATCCAAGAATGAATCATCATAGCCAGCCTGCCGCGGGGGACAACACTCATAGCTCAGTGCCCAGATTTACATTTAAATGAAACCAAATGGCTGTACATTCAGAAATGATATACAGTAATGATGATGGTAATAAAAGCAAAGTCCTCTTTCATACTGGGCCGACTCTTACTGAGATGGCTGTCATTTGGGGAATTTGCAGGTATAGTCAATGAGTTATGTCTTTCCTATGTCAAGACTATTACCCCCACATTTCAATGAGTGGATTCATCAGCATGCTGCGTAAGAAGCATAATGTAGTCAGCAATCAGCCCTGCAGCTCACTGGGTTCACCAGTCCGCTGTGTGGCAGAATAGTACTGAGAAATTCATTTTTTTCCAGCATCAGTGTGACATATGATTCTGTAAGTTTATGCTATTTTACAAAGGTACCGATCCGTTTAGGGTGTCCTAAAGCGTTGTTTAAAGGAGCCATTTGGGGATGCTATTTCCCTCTACTCAAGCCAGATAAATCACCAAACAGAGATCTGACACATCTGACTCCCTTACTAGTGACATATTTCTGTCACTTAAATGGCGAACATGAAAGACCAAAGTCTGACACACAATATAAAAGGAGAGACAACATTTTTGTCTTTTATTTTCTTTGTTTTGTTTTGTTTTTCTTCAAATACTGACACCATTTCCTGAAGCATCCATGAAATATCTGCAACATTTCCATGTCGGTGAACCACAACACCTCCTTTTCCACCATGTCTCCACAACTCTGTTCACAGCACCCAGACTAAACAGGATTAAAGCAGGTATAGAGAACGAATGGAAGAAACTACACACTTGCTGCACAAGTCTGATCTTCAATTAAAACTAATGATTAGAAGTTTGTGCCCACACATCCCCTTTCACGGGAACGTGCACAGCTTTTATTTTATTTAATATTTTTTGCAGCTCTAGTGGCTTTATTGACAGTTCAGCAAGTGAGGGAAGACACACGGCAGATGGTTGCAAGCAGGGAGTTGAACTCACAACTGCTGGAGGAGGACTGAACTTCTGTATATGGTCACCTGCTTTAACCATTAGTCTACACAGTGGCCCATGCACAACTTTTTGTCAATTACCCATCATTCCAGGCAGATAACTCAGTGGGTTTCAGTGGCAGCCCATATACACTGATGCTTTTGTCCTCTCAGCCTGTTACCTTTTCCTGCGCCTCCTCTCCTTCTCTCTCTGCCCTAATTTCTTGTCTTTACACTTCAGTAATAAAGGTCACAAGAGATACAAAATCTTGAGAAAAAATAAATAATGCCCATCATTCTAATGCATCTACGATATTCTTTCAGGTGCTTATTGAAGATGAAAAAGCTTCAGAAGTTTATAAATTGTGAAAGTTTTGTGCTATTAATGAAAGTGACAGTTTAGGCTTTTCAGGAAATATGTTCTGGAAAATTTTATACAACTGAATGTTTTACATTTCTGCAGTGATGCTTTAATGCCTGATAGTTGTTTTTATTTATTTATTTTTCTTGAACATTTCTGGGGAGGGTTGCATCTTACAACAGGTATGCACAACTCGGCAACAAAAATTGATCATCTCCTCCATGATCCTTTCATATATATTAATATATTGCTAGACCAGTCTCTGCCAATCCTCTGGTGCTATATATCCAGTGATATAGTTGTGATCATTTCTATTCTGCTATGTTTCGATTCTGCCTCAGTCAACTCTGTCACTTCAAAATGGTCTCACAAAATGTTTTCTGTTATTGTCGATACAAATGGCACATGCTTGTCATTTCATACCATTTTTACTTTCACATGAAAGTCTGATATAAGCCACTTGTATGTGTGCATCTGAACCATCAAATAAGATCTTTACCAAATCAGAATTGCATTGGAATTTGAAAAAGTGAGTGTGTGTGTGTGTGTGAATGGAACATAAATGTGGTGGCTGTTGACTAACTGACCACAGTTATATTTTCAGTGCAGCAATCAACAGTGTTAATAACAGAAAAAGAAAAAAAAAGAAAAAAAAAGTACAGAGATACTCCAACATCCTCCTCCTAAGTCTGTGCTCTTTCACCAAAATACAACAAATTTAATTACACGATAACTGCTTGTCCTGTCAGATGTGACATGCTAGTAGCAGCTATTACCACACATTTGAAATCTTAACAGCATCACATCTTCTTGCTGAGGGAGTTGTTTGTGTTGATCTTTTTATTTTTCATGGCCTTGTCAATGTCCATTCAAGGCTTCTGGTTGAGGACCCAAACTCGAAGGTGGAACCATCCAGGAGAATAAGGAAAAGTTTTATATAAATATATATACACACATACAAATTAGTAAAGAATTAAAAACAAATGTTCCTCTGTTTTTCTTAAAATAAATCTTCACCCCTCTTTGGCTGGGCTTAATTCTTTAATGTGGATTAAAAAAGACCCAAATACAAAAAAAAGATCAAATAATTATAAGGAGATGCTGATAGTAACCACCAAGTAAAGCATAAAGCATAAACCCCTAAGAAATGATAGCTCTTATTCCACTGTTCAATCAGCTCTGTGCAGCATTTCTATTGCTGCTGTTTTGGCATCACTTCCCTTTGCTTTACTGCTTTTCTTCACTGTTAGTGTTTTCATAACATTATTTCTGGACAAGTAATGCAGTTGTTGCAATAGAAACATTCATATGTGAATTGTTTTTCAGTCACCACAAATGTAAGAATAAGTTGTCAGCTAAATGGTGAACAAAAGTGTCAGAATCTCAACGGAGATTTTTTTTATATACAACCCACATTGAAAGAGCTAAGGACTAGTGAATGTTTAGTTTGAATGGTTAAAAAAAAAAAAAAAAGCCAATACGCCTTTAACAATTATGTAAATATGAAACTGTACGCTGATACATTAGTTATAAGGTTTTGCATCATTTCCTGTAATTTTCTTGCTTACAGATTATGAAAGAAAATATTTTGCAGATGAACTAATTCACTTTAATGTTTATGTGTGGTATTGACAAAAAATGTATTATACTAGTGTCTGATTTTTTTTATATATTATTCATTTATTATAAAAAAAAAAAGAAAAAAGCAGAAAAATATGCAATTTTTATTTGTTCCTTTACTGTTCATTATGTTCTGTTTAGAAACAATGAAAAAACCGTAGTCCAGACATCTTCATCTGCTGAGGATGAACACTGTCGCTTCCGTCCTTCTTAATCTGAGAGGACAGTGATGGGGCCAGGGTGAGCTGGCCTGGTCAGTCACGGTGCTAAATCATGAAACAAAGCTGCAGATACCCTTCATCCATCTCAGTCAGCAGATTCAATCAGTTGTGCTCTTATAGCCACACGTCTTCATTCCACTGCGCTGACGGCTGCCAGAGTGGCTTTCTTTTTATATATTCCAATGTTTGTGTGAGCTGTGAGTAATACATGGTACTTTTTTTTTTTCACACCTTGAAAAGAGCTTCCTGAGGGTGAAACACATTTGGTATTTAAATGTGGTAGGTGGAAGATTCTCCGTAATAATGATCACAACAAAGAAAGTCAGACACAAGGTTTTTTTTCTGCAAGAAAATCTTTATGTTTGTACATATATACAGCTTATATGAACTTTCCGTGTGTCATCATCTCAAGATTTGTTTTAAATGAAGGCCAGGTTTAGTTAGCACCGGTCTGTTAAGATTATATATCATCAAAAGTGCAAACTCAAAAACAAAAGTTATTCATCAAAAGGGAAAACACATTTGTATTTATGTAATATTCATGCTCTGTAATTTATATTCAGTAGCTGCATATTGACATATTGCCTTTTAAACACCTAAACACATTCATAACAAACAACAAAGTGATATGCACTTTGTTGTTGTTAAGATTCTGTAAGGTCTGATGATTCCTGTCTGGGCTTTAAATAGACATAATTATTGCTCAAAACCTTAATTAGTCATGCTTATGTTGTGGAACACTTTATCTCAAGCATCAACACAAGTATAACTCAAGCAGCCTTCATTTCTTCCCCACACTTATTCCACTTGTTATGTAGTGTAAACATTGACACTTTAAATGCAGTAATTTTGTATAAATTTAAAAGGTGTTGAGTCGAACAGGTGCCATCAAACTACTATCTGTGCTGACATGACGTTGTTTTATGATATCATCTAAGAAGCCTCCAAGCAGCATTACGCCCTACTGGCTAGTTTTGAGCATGAATGTATACATGTATGAATGTGCTATAACAGACACAGCTTTTTTGAAACATTATCTATATTACATAACTAGGGAACTTTGAAAGAATCTGGGTGTGGACTGCAGATTCAGAATCAAGTGAAAGGCGAAGCCTTTTCTTTCATCAAGTAGGGGGCAATTCAGTGTTGTTATCGAAAACTGTGTCCCGCTGATGTATGGCTCATGGTAGAAATCTTTCTCAGCAGATCTCAAGTAAATGGTCTTTTGAAATAATGGAGCCCCTCACTGAATCCCTCATCTACTCATTGAAAAATAAAGGGCGATATTATTCTGTGTGTCGCACGTATAGCCATCTTTTTTTTTTCTCATACTATAGAAAGAAGTCCAGAGGTTTTTGTTTGTTTGTTTGTTTGTTTTTCTGAAAAAAAAACTACCTCATTAGCTGTTGGATGGAATCATTTGAAATTGAATTTAATCACCTATGTCACAATGTAACTTTATTGACTCCCTCATATAGTGATATAGTGATTACCATGCACCATAAATGCAACAGATTTTTTTATTATTATCATCTATTTATTTATTTTTAGGAATCACAGAAAACTGGATTTTCAAAAAAGTTAGGCCACTGCACTACATTAATTTCTTCCTAGTGTCAACAATCCACCCCTTCACTTTGCATCAATGCGCTTCAGATCAAAAAAATGACATAAATACATAATGTGATTTTTATTTGTAATATGCATTTCAAAATCAAAGGCCATTTTTAAAACAAATGTATACTGCTCATACGATGCAGTAGCATTTTTGGTATGGGAGTTTTCAATTGTATGTTTTTGATTGTCATTGTAATATATTGATGAGAAGGAGACTGACATGCTGATCATAGCTTCTGCTTAGCCATTTATTGAACACAGAACTGTGCATGTGTGGGCTGCACTTAACTTTGGTCAGGTTACACCTAGATCCAGCTAACATAGAACATATGCCTAAAAAAAATAGTACCATAACACAACTATGTGGTAAATTGAATATGTGGTGAATACATCACAGTCATTCTCATTTTATTTCTGCCATTTTTATGTCACCTAGCTAAGGTTAAACTCTTTCTTAAGCATGATTATGCACTTTGAAACAATAATTGCTACAAAAAATTCAATTTGTAGTTCTAAATGTATTTAGGGTGTTTTTACTCACTTAGTGTCTCTTCCCCAATGTTATATCTCTCTCCTACAGCGTTACATAAGCATGACCAATTATGCAAATTAG
>JBAMYA010045194.1:0-11890 GCA_037176975.1 Arrhamphus sclerolepis
CAAAAACCAAATAAATAAATAAATAAATAAATAAATGAAAGAAAACCCCCCCACCCCCAAACTCATAATATTATAACAATAATAACACATTTAGTGTTGGGACACATGGAATCTTCCTAGCCAGCATCCTAATTTTAGTGTTAGTGAGTTTCAGTGTTTTGTGTTACCATGGCAAAATGGATAATGGTTATTTAAACTTATTCCATTGTGTATTTTAAAACCTTGCCATGACATGTCAATCATCATAAAAAAAGAAAGACTTTTAATGCATAAAGGTTTGTCGAAGAGTGAGGTGAATCTAAGTAAAATAATTAATAAAAAAAAAGCAGCACAAAAAAAGAAAGAAAGAACAGAAAAGGGAACGTACACTGTAACTATAAATATTAGCAAGCTGTTGATCGTGACATATGCGTCTCTACACCATAAAATGTATTTATTAAAATATCATGAGGAGAAATGAGGAAATGAGCAGGCTTAAATGTGCCTCATACACACACATAACATCAGCTCTGCCCACTCAAGCTTGGAAGTTAGGTTTCCATCACTGAGGTCTCATTTAGGTATTTCTATGTGGCCTTGACTGTTGTGCATGTTTCCAGTGGCCAGAACAATGGAACAGCTCCACAAACAGAGGAACAGCTTGTTGCAAAGAAGCAGCTGTGCGACAAGAATGAGTTGAAAGACAGGTTAAGTCCTTCAGGATGACTGACAAACTGCTGGATGGGAAGTGGTGCTAATGATAATAATAATGATGAAAATAATAATAATACACACAAAAGGTCTAATTCATAATCCCTGAATTATCATTAAAGTGATTCATATTTGACAATTTCATGTGGTAATCTGGACGGGCAGTACAACCATTTCTGTACTGTAAACAGTCAAATGGTTGTAGTGGAAGGATTAGACAGAACTGTTCACCCAAATGTAAAGATTATTTGAAATTGTCGTCTTCCATTAGTCTCCCAGAGGAAAATACAAAACAGAATTTGAAACAGGCAGACAGGCATTTTGAGTATCCATTACTCTCAAGCTGTGTAGTGCCCCAAGCAAACACCTCTAATCAATATGTTATGTATAGTTTGAAGATACAGACATTAAAGTGTGGAGCTATGGGCTCATTTGGGGTTTGGCTTTGGTTCAGCTCCTGGCAAATGACGTGGGATTTTACATGCCTCCTGAGTTACCTGAGAATGTTAAAAAAAAAAAAAAGAAGAAAAAAGAAAGAAAGTTACCTTGCTTTCTAATCTGTAACACATCATTTATCCATGACAAGAATTGGGAGACATTCTGGCTGAGAGACGGAGAAAAACAGAGACTTAATAGATGGAATAGAGAGATGATGAAAAGATAGTTTTGACAGAAATGTGAGGAAGCCACCTATAGAGACAACATCGGTTTATTTCTGTCTACAGGCAAGAGAGGGGTACAGCGGCCTTGAGGTGAAGAAAATACCCATATAGCATCAAAATGTGAATGTCAGTGTTTTGAAGACCTGGACTGCACGTCAGAATACCACCCAGCACGATGACTTATAAAGATGTGCAGCAAAAGAAAGTGCACGTCATTGCACATGGCTAAAAAGGTCTTCTCACGTAATATTGTTACATTCCAGCCCACGTATTGTAATTCAGTTATTTTGAGTGGAATTCACAATTGCAAAAGCAGCTTCAGTAGGGGATTAAATTCTCATTATCTCGAGTAGATGCAGATTTTACAATAAATGCCATTTCAGAGGTAAAGATAATAGCGAGATATATGACGTAATTTCATTTTTGTTTTTTTCCACTGCAAATATTTGATTTACAACAGAATGTAAGACTGACATTACTTCAACCAGTGAGTGCCGGTGTGAAAATAGTAGAAGGGTCTGCCTGGGAAATGTACTAAGGCCATGCATCCTCACAAGTCATGCCTTCACCATCCAAGTGTAAAAAAAAAAGAAAAAAAAAAAGGGGGGCGGGGGCTTGTTGCATCATGCGTATCTGTGAGGATTTGGATGAGAGTGTATGCAATGCTGGCTGAGAAGTACCTGCGTATACTCTGCACTGCTCAGCTGGTATCTATAAATATAACTCCAGAACATGCCGCACACATCTATGAAGCACTTTGCTCAAGTCGTTCAGTGTCTGGTGCTGCTGGCAGGCTGGTATTGTTTCTGGTCCAGTCGTCCCAAAGCAGACAATGCCTCTGTCAGCTACTACTAACAGAATCGGTGAGACTGATTATCTAAAACTTCATCTTAATAGCAGTGGTGGAAAAACCATCCCAGGCATCACTGCAGGAGCTCAGCTCTTGGTAAAGATCATATCTCATGTCAATGAAGGCTTTGGTTTATGACTAGATTACTTTTCAAACAATAACAAAGTCATAAATCATTGTGCCAGGCTGAAAAGAGCATTTACAGGGAGATCCAGTGAGGTGTGAGCAGTGAGTGTTTGAAAGGAAATATTAGTGTACTGCTGGGTGTTTCCCAGAAGTGGACACACATTCGTGCACACACATGCTCATTTTCTGCGAATGTGCGTCAGTCATTCCCTCAGTCGTGTATACAAAGAGGATTGTTCATGGTGCAGCCAGGTTTGGCAGGCGGTTAGTTCCATGATGACCAATGTCAGACGTGGATGACGCATGTTTCCTTCTTTCCTTTTTTCATTGGTGCCATCTTCTCCTCCACACCTGCCTGCACGTTTGAGAATTAGCTCTTGAAAGAAGTCCACAGGTACAGGGAAAAGCAAGTAAAGAAAGTGGCAGACTTGAGTTAAATGTGAAATTGACTCAGGATTAACCAGTAAAGCTTTTTCATGACAGCTCAAAGAAAATATTACTTTATTTACCTTTGGGAAGATTACAGTGGGTAGGATAAAAGACTTAATTTGGGGATTATAGTGTTATCATTTTCAACATGGAGGTAATTTGCTACGGGCACAATTGTGTCAAGAAGATTTTTTTTGTTTTTGTTTCTCTTTCTTTCATGTCCATTTCATTAATCACCTTATCTTTGGAAAAATTCCTACCAATACAACAATTGCGAATCAGTTTTTTCTATATTTTATTTTATTTTATATTTTGTTCTGTTGCAGATTCCCAGTGAGTATGACTATGTGTTCCCCTTAGGACACTTTTGCAGGTACCAATGGATTTTTGGATGGATTATAAGTATATGGGTTATAATTTTTTTGTGGAGGGAAAACTTATAGTAAAATAGTTAAAACTATAACTATAACTGCAGAGAGGTCAAAATTAACTGGATGAATAAACGTCTCCTGCTTATACAGAATGTCCCAGGTGTGTTGTCACATTGGTATTAAGGGTTTAGTAATCACAGTTTGGGCCTGATGCATACATGCATTAGATACATTTTCATGCCAACCCCCGCGGTGTTTGTACGTGACATGCTCAGTATTATATAATGATTTCAAACTGATGATTACAAATTCCCATTTTCTTAATGGCCTCAAGTATTTGACCTCTAAACATGACCCTCTCTGAAATATTGGACTGACATGATGAGTAAATATTTTTGCTGACCTCTTATGGGGACCAGCCTACCACGAGTGAATCTGAGCTTTCAGATTAAAAAATGCATTTTCACAATTATACATGTTGGCTCTTTGCACCAAGCACCACTGACTCATGATAATAAAGCTGTTAGGAGTTTTTTTTTTTCTCCCCCCCCCACTCACCATTTTTACTATTATTTTTCTACATGGCTTTAAGTCATCTACAGCTGTTCCTCAAATAAATGCTTTTATTTTCAGAAAACTGTTTCACAGAGCAAGTTAATGTTAATAAAATATATGTATATATAGTATGAACATTTTAGCTATGACATGAGCTATTTTAGTACGAGTTTTGCAAAGTTTGAATAAAAATAATGAGGGAAACAGCACAGCTTACACAGGCTTTATAGACAGGCTTATTGATAAGGACAAGTTTAATGCAGTGGATTGTTATTTTAGTGAGTTACCGATGTTAGGGTTAGGGTGTACATTGGGTACACAGTGCTGTAAATTTTAAATCCATATATCAATATAACAAATCTACAGGTCGTCTTTTAATACTGGAACATTCAATAGGACCCAAAACATGACATACTGTAAAGCATAGCTAGATTCAGACACTGCAGTGAGAGAGAAACTGGAGAAATGACTGAAGACTTGATGGACACACTACTGTATAAGAGAAGAAATGCCATCAGAGGTCAGCTGTCGGTGTTGTTGTGTATACGGAGGGAAACACTATTATATTTTCAATCTCACGCGGTACTTGATTCAGAATTCCCTCTAGGACTCCATTAAAGTTCTGGGTACATGATGCTTCTGTGTGAAATGAGGGTCACAGGTAACCTGTTGTTTTGTTAGGAACATTGTAGTGAAATCCTATCTGATCATGTTAATGCAGCAAACTCTGTTCAAATTCATAAGAATTTAAGTGGTCAGCTCAAATGGTGTAATCACGGTAATGTAAATCACACCAAAGACCATTTAACTCAACCGGGACTGTAAAACCTCGCTTGAGAAAAAGATGTCATGCCTGCTTTTTCTTCTGCCGTTGTGCCTCACAAAAAAATACATTTTATATGATATTTTACCCTTTCAAATACACATTACCACAAAATATTATGTTCAACATGGATGAATAACTTTACCTGCATATTCAGCCTTTCATACCCATAATGACAACACTGACATGCATGATGATTGATGTTTTGATGACAGATCTCGACTCTACAGTTTGACAGGTGCTGCGAAGGCAGATTTTTCACCACTAGTCAGATTTATCTGTTTTTGTCACAGGGACCTAGAAATAGTTATCCTTGCTAATATGACTTGCTATATCCTTAATATATTAAATCAAAAGAGGCTTATTGAACATTATACCAAAATTAGCCAAGATTTTGCAGGAGAGCACTGGGCTGTCCTTATTTAGGTGTTACCGTCATCTCTGGAACATAGCGTGGGTTATAAAATATTTTATTTAAGCTAAAACAAGCTGTGCACTCCAACTCTTTCAGTGATATTCATTTCTTGCAATGTTTTTATTTGGGTGAGGAAAAAATATGCTCTTGATAATGTGTAAATACAATGACAATATTTAGGAAATAGCTCTAAATAGCTCTGTATTCATGTGCTAACTAGTCACCTGGTTATTACTTTATACTGAAAGTTATACCATCATTGAATCCTCAGCTCAGTTTTTCAAAAGTATTGTCAGTATGGCTCCTGGTTTGTGCTGGAAAAGATTATCCAAGCTTCTCCTATCAGTTCCTTGCATGTACTACTGGACTGTCCTTTTTGGTTGCTGCTCCTATGATCCAGTACAATCTTTCTTTGCATATTAAGTCTCATCCTAAATCTGGTAACTTCAAATGAAATTCAAAGATTCATCTTTTTACCCTTGCTTTCAGTTTTATGTGAGATTACCCTCGGTACATTTACTCTTAATTCCTTTGTAACCTCGTGTCACAGTTTAATGATCGCTGACTGGGCCTGCTTAGTTGTCCTCCTTCCATTCACTTTC
Source organism: Arrhamphus sclerolepis (assembly GCA_037176975.1). NCBI lineage: Eukaryota > Metazoa > Chordata > Actinopteri > Beloniformes > Hemiramphidae > Arrhamphus > Arrhamphus sclerolepis. The sequence continues at coordinate 5,524 of JBAMYA010045194.1, forward strand.
TATCCGAGAGGTACAGCCAGACAGGTCACCAGCCCCTCATGGGACCACACAGAGACAAAGGAGACAAAGATCCACACACTTAAACCCGCAATCTGTCATAGAAAAACCAAATAAATTCAGTTCCTTTTATATTACTGACTTCTAATTCTCTTCTTCTTTATTTTGCCTTTAAATCACTTCATATTAAAAAGTTGACGACTGAAGTAGCCCATCATATCTTGCTGTCATATAAGAATGACATCAACAGCATTGTTCTGGAGCCTTCTTAGAATGGGCCCCATGACAGCATGATAGCTTAGCTGTATAAAAATGCTTCCTTCCGCTGGGAGTGAGCAAACAGTTGTCTCTCTTACAAGTGCAAGAGAGGGAAAATGTGCATGTAAATGTGTGTAAATGTGTGACTGTGTGTGTAGCTCACTGTGTCTGCACAGTCTCAGGAGTGACTTGGTCCACACTGAGGGAAAATTGTTTTGGCAGAAAGAGAAAAGTTACAGTAACAAAAACCAAGCACCAAGTTAAACACGACGGTCGGTGCCGAAGGCAGAAAATGGCACCTTATACGTTTAAGCTCTTGGTCCAGCGGTGAAGGCGCATCTATGATCCCTTCTGGAATTTCTTCTCTTATTACCCTTCATTCTTACTAAATGTTGCTTTTTAACTTTTTTTTTACATCGGTAATGAGCGATAATAGTGAAACAAAGCTGTTTTAGCTGAAAAAAAGTTGATGAAGCACATTTTGCACATACAGCAAATTTGTATACAGAAAGTAAATCTTACTAGCAGGACAGTAACTCATCCTTTACCAAACTATACTTCACTGTAACTAACAGACTCTACAACTTTAATTTCCATCTGAAAAATGCCAAGTATTTGCAGAGCAGCAGCATGTATGTGTTTTTTGGTTTTTTTTAAGTTTTTTTCTTCTCTAGTTGCAGGAACATCAGAACAAGTGAATATTGCTTTGAGATGTTGCCACTGAGAAAGAATTGTGGACTGTTACATTTCATTTAAATAAATTTAGCCGTTAGCTGTGAGCTTTGCCTGCTTTAACATTTTGAACACATTCAGACAGACCACCCTAGCGCTATATTTGGCATGTATCTGAAATAAACTGAGTATATCGATAAAGGAAGGTGGCAGCTCAATTGAATTGAACTGAATTGCTCTGGTGACTCTGCTTTTCTAAGATCGCTTTCAATCTGCACTTCAATCTTTCAAGTTAAAACTTTCAAACCAGACCACTGGTACAGCTGCACACAATCTCATATTTTGGAATGGTAATATGCTGTTTATCTTTCACTGAGCTCCCTTCGTGTTCTTGAAGAATGATAATAAGATGGATTGATTTTTTTAACTTTTTTTCTTTCTGAGACCAAACCAAAAATGCAATGGTCTCAAAACTATTTGGTGCAACAGGCTTCCAGTCTCTGCTAGATCAGGGGCAGCCTTTTAATTGTAACTATAATTAACCCACTAGGTTGTCATTGAGTTGTGCCAGAACAAAAAAAAAAGAAAAAAAGAATGCAGTAAAAATAGAAATGAAGTGGGTGAAGGAAAAATAAGCCCAACATTTGAGTGCTGGTTTTTGCTATTCTTATATAATTCATGGCATTTTATTTATCCAGACAGACTTGTCTTTTGTAAGCTTTACAAAAGAGACATGATCTCATTTTGTGTTTGATAACAGATTTTTACATTCTGGTATTATTGCATTTGGTGTGCTTTGTGTATCTAGGTGTACTTCCTTAAAATATATTCATTCACTATGGCTGAACTATAATAAAACAAATGTTCAAATACACACTTTAGTATTTGAAATTGCAAAGAAAGAGAAGAGAAGACGTAAGATATGAGAACATTTGTCACAGTAGGGGCACAATTTTCCGAACAGAAAGAAAACATCAGATAGTTTATGTGTTCTTTGTTGTTCTGTAAGTGATGACATGCCATGTTATATAATGTTATGTTTTTCAACAGAGGTTGCATTTATCTATATACATACATATACACATATATAGAAAATATATATGTAATGTATAATGTGGGGTTTAAAAACAGCTGCAGTAATTAAGTGAAGAGTGTGTGGCATCTTCTTCGGTTTTACAGGCTTGACCCTAATTAGAGGTTCAATCCTCTGCATTGAAATGAAGGAATAATGAGAAATACATACACATGCATTAACAGATAATCATGCAAATGCAAACATTGGAGAAATGGTTAATGGATAGCATAGTTTATGCAGGCAGATGAGCAAGTAATTAGACAAGCAGAGCAATAGAGATAACATCAGTAATTGCAGCATAGAGAGAAAAACAGGCATTATTGTACAAATAATTGCTCAAAAGACAAATGGGAATATTTTATGACTGACATGATCACAATGAGGTCCAGAAATTTAGCTGTAAAAGTTAAAGCGCGATGAAGTGCTTTTATCACCTCGTGCCGACTTATGAAGAGGATCACACGCTGGCATTGCCATGGGAGAAAGGATTTTACTGCATAACCACAGGCAAAAAACAAAAACGTGAGGACAGATTGAATAAGACAGAAAGAATGGCTTTGGCAGATAGAATTCCAATGGGACTCAGTGGGGAAAAAAACTCTGCTCTGTTTCCATGGCTGCCATGGTAACACTGTTGCCAGTGTGCAATAAGAAATGGGATGGCATCATGGTGAGGGTAGGAGAGGAGCCCCCTACCAGCTGTTTGAAGTCATGGCGGTGGTCTTCTGCAGTTTGATAGTGACACTTTTTTGTGTGTGTTTTATGTTTGTGTGTTTGTGTGCGTTTGGATTGAGGGCCCCTTCTGCTGTTGTTATCCTCGGTCTAAGTTGGAACGCAGGTGTGAGCCTAGAGCAAGATGCTCTTCTGGGGCATCGACTCCAAAGGTTAAAACACGCAGAGAGGCAGCAGCAACAGTTGGTCTGAAAACAAGCCTGAAGGTGCAAATTCTTTTCTTAGACATTTCTGTGCTTTTCACATGAGACAATATGAATAGGCTAATGAGATAATATGCACAGGAATCTTCCATCCCTATAATGTCAGGTAACTGAGGACAGCCCTTTGCATTTGCTGCCTTCCCATTTTGCATTAAATTAGCATTGCTTGCTTTTTAGACTCAAAGGACACATTTTCTTATTGAACAGAATCTCAGGATTGCAGGGAGTCCAGATAAACCAGCATGGTGTTAGGTGGACACTGTTTTTACAAAAATAATTCTACCTGACAAATCAATTAAACAACAAAGACATGCAAAATGACTAAACAAATGCACATTAAAGACTCTAGAGAAACAAAACATGACCACAGCATGATGTAAAGGCTCCATAAAGAGACAGAAAATGAAAGATGTTGGTATGTCTAAATCTGCATGCAAAATCACTGCCAAAAGTCAGACCACCACAAAGAAAGAACCCCAAAAATGTCAAAACACATCTGTTGTTTTGTAATTGCTTTGATAGATGAGGGGTCTTTAAATGGTCTGTGCACAATAGCAGTTTATCTCATAATGTGTCAGTGTTGGAACATGACCCTGCAATACTCTGAGGCTGCTCTTTGTCTGGAATCCTAATCCCGATTTGCACATCATCTGTCATGGGGAAGGTTCAGATGGCTATATCTTCTCAAAATGTGTGTCCCGGAAACCTTAAATATAACAACAGATCATGAAACATGTACACGTGTCCATCTGTCTAACATCTATATCTAAATCATCAATTAAGCAGTTTGTGGAAGTAACAGCTGCCGGATCTGCCCGCTGTTATTTTGGCAGTTTAAGTTAAACAGAATTCAGCCATTGAAAAGCAGCCAGCAGGCTGTCTTAGCTTTTGATTTGTATGGTTGAGAGACAGTTGCCTGCTGTTCCATCTTTTCTATCCTGCAGAAGTTATTTTGCACTTTTGTTGTAACTTTTTCATTTGAATCCCAACCTGCCTCTGTAGCAGGGCAAGTATTTACCCAACAGGACGGCTTCTAGTCAAATATGCAAGCTACTGCTTAAGATACTTTACAGTTTCTCTACTATTGTCTGAATACAAGTGTGATAAGTGTAAATGGTTCCTTGAAAGTCCAGCCTGTTGCTTGAGTAGGGAGGCGGGACACATTTATGTCTCTGGGCTCTCTGATTTGTCTGATGTACATCATGATTTTATGAACTTCTTGATTTATTAATGAAATCTCATAACAAAGCTGTCTCTTATACAACGTAGTGCGGTTCTTTCTAAAACCTGTTGCACAGACCAGCTTAATATGGTGTAGGAATTAAAAAGACCATTTTTTTGCCAAATCAGTGCACAGTGACGAATCGTTGGCAGATTCAGGAGAGAAAGCAGGGCTGTTTCTGCCTGCAAGCTTTCGAGAGGGAAAAGGGATTATTGCTGTAACAACGTAGTCAAAAAGAAAAAAAATAAGAGGAAAAAATAAAGAAGAAGAAGAAAAAGCATCCAGGACAAGCTGCTTTCCCTGCAGTGAGTGAATTGATGTTTTAATTTATATTTTTTAGCTTAGTAGGTAACCTTGCATTCGAAGCTTTTACTTGGCATCTTGCCCACAGTCATTATTTTCCTCTTGGGTTTGTTCAAAGATTTTATCTTTTTCTTTTTCTATGAAGTAACAATGACCAAAACCTTTTCACTATGAAGATAAAATGTGCTTACTTGCATTCGGAAAAAGAAGATCACAATGTCGGTATCAGGTGGGTCATGGTACATTTATACTGTGGTCTGTCCTCCTTCTCTACTTTGAAGTAGTGGAGCAGGTCTGAAAAAAATGACTTAGTGGGCTACAATTTCTGCCATTCAGCTACTATTCCTGCTTTCTTGTTGTGTAAATGTACATTTAGTACATCACATCCTAAAAGAAACAAAACCGAAACAAACTGTCTGTGAAGAATTGCAAATGCAGATATAGTTGAAACAAGAAGTTTTTATACATATGTGTGTGTATATATGCATATATGTATACACACACACACACATCTTTAGAGAATTTTAATCACTATCTTCAAAGTCAGAAGTTTACATATGCAAAGTTTACTCTACCTTTAAACAATTTCAGAAAGCCCAGGTGATGATGTCATGGCTTTGGAAGCATCTGATAGGTTAATTGACAACATCTGAGTTAACTGGAGACACACCGAGGACATAATTTACACATCTCAAACACACTGCTTCCTTGTGTGACATCATGAGAAAATCAAAGAAAATCAGGTAAGATATCAGGAAGAGAATTACGGACCTGGTTCATCCTTTGGGTGTAATTTCCAGATGCCTGAAGGTGCCACATTCATCTGTTCAAACAATTATACATAAGTAAGTCCTGTACCGACATTGGCTGAAAGACCACTCAGCGAGGAAGAAGCCATAACTCTCAAAACAACATAAAAAGGCACACATGCAGGGAGCTTCACTTTTGGAGGCGTGCTATGTTCTGATGAAACCAAAATGGAACTAGTTGGCCATAATGACCACCGTTGCATTTGGAGGAAAAAGGGGGAATCTTGCAAGCCTGAGGACACCAGCCCAACTGTGAAGTATGAGGGTGGCACCGTCATGTTGTGGAGCATTTTGTTGCAGGAGGAACTGGTACACTTCACAAAATAGATGGCATCATGAGGAAAGAAGATTATGTTGAAATGCTGAAGCAACAGCTCAAGGCATCAGCCAGGAAAAGCTTAGGTTGAAATAGGTATTGTCAAATGGACAACGACTCTTAGCATACCACCAACACCTGTGTTTTGGAGTGGCCATCACAAAGCCCTGATCTCAATCCAATAGAAAATTTGTGACAGAGCTGAAAAAGCATGTGCAAGCAATGAAAAAAGGCAGACAAACCTGACTCAGTTCCATCAGTTCTGTCAGCAGGAACAGTCCAGAATTACAGAAAACTATTGTGAGAAGCTTGAGGAAGTAAACTCAAAATAATTGACCTATGTAATATAGTTTAAAGGTAATGCTACCAAAAACTAAGGAAGTGTATGTAAACTTCTGACTTTGAAAAAAGTAATTCTCTTAAAAATTCTCTCATGCGTTATTTTGACATTTAGCAAAATTTACTCAGAGTAAGAGAGATGCAGAAGAGAAATGAATTTTGGGAAATGCATTTGCCCAGAAAATATATTGGAACATGACAAGCAGTGATAGAATATAATATAAAACTTAATTTCTTAATTATATAATTAAATTTGTTCCCTTTTTATTGGTCATGCTTTCTTTCCAGCTCGAGGTCTCATTTGTTAAAGGTCTTTTCTTTTATATGATAAATACTATATTATTTCCAGATAACATGTTCCATAATACTGCGATGGACTGGCGACCTGTCCAGGGTGTACCCCTGCCTTTCGCCCAATGTGTGCTGGGATAGGCTCCAGCA
>JBAMYA010045195.1:0-11890 GCA_037176975.1 Arrhamphus sclerolepis
TACATAGTAATTACACATGTCCAAATTTAAAACTGAGCCTACGTGTTCAGGCTCATGTCACTCGATTTGACATCTTGTGAATTGCTTTAATTTGCCTCTTGTTTTAGTAAACCACAACTCGATATAAAATATCATGACCGACAAGACTGATGCAATAAACCACAGGTTAAATGAAACCATATTGTATCATACAGTTTTGTTTTTTTCAGTCTTACCAGTGAGGCCAAGAGTTATTAGAAATCTGTCACAATTTCACAGTATTTGCACAACACTGTGTGTTTCTGCAATCAAATGTGTTGCTGGGTTTTCACTCTTATTACTTCACATTACTTGTGGTTCTGATCCACTCTTGTTATAATTATTTGGCACCATTTCTGTAGCATTTAAGACAAGTCTCAACACTGTTTTGAATTATGCGCTCCTCTGCTCAGTGAGCAGCTTCATTCTTGCCCCCGACTTATTTGTGTGTGCTGTAAATCTTTGTGAATTAGAGGTGATCTCTAGCTGTCTGCAACAATTATTGTTCTGCAGACTCCAGATTGAGTTTGTAGGTTAAAGCATTCTTAGCATGGCTCAAAATCTGTGAGAATCTGGGATTTCCCCCACCTCAAGATTTATATGTTGATGGAAATATACATATATATCAGCAAAAGTACATTAAATCTAGTTTATTTTTAATGCAATGTATTTGCCATTTGTATTTGTAAGTTCAACTCATGATTGTAAAGTTCAGAGGTCAGGAAGATGTAACTCATCAACATAAGTGCTCAAATTTGCTTTAAAAAAAAAATCACTTCATAAATAAACTATTACCATTATTTCCTTAGAGACTGTCATCTTTCTTCTGAGTAATTTCACACCTCTGCTGAAGAAACAACTATAACCCACTAGAAATCAGTCAATACACCCCTCCCCCCCATTTGTGATCTGCCTCTTCTCGCCAATATATTTGGATAACTCAGCGTAATAACTAGACAAATTCATTTCAATCCACACTATTAACGAAACATACGAATCAGGTTTCAGAGTCCATGATAGCACAGAGACGGCTTTTCATTAAAACCATGACTGAACTGAGGATCAAAACTGATCTACAGAGGACGTCAGTCTTAATTTTCACTTCATCTCAGAGCTGCCTTTGACACTCATGATCACGACAGTTTTACTTCAAAGGATTCATGAATCAGCTGGCTTTGACTTGCCCTGTTCTTAAGCTGGGTTTCATCACACTCAAAGAGAAGTTTTTGTTTAATTATGTCTCGTTCATTCAGCAAAGAAGAAACTTTGTCTCTGTTCTGCAAGGGTCACATCTAGGACTATTGCCATTTAGCTTTTAATTCTTACAATTGGTGTATTGACAAAAAGGATCATTTTGTGCCATTCATATGCAAATGACACGTATTTGGACATTTCTCTTTTCCCTGATGATCTCTTGTGTCTTTCAGTGTTGGCCAGCAATCAGACATCTGCACTTTTGTGGATTGTTATATTCTTTTGATGCCACATTATGTGAAATCTTTACCATTAAATTCTCATTCGTCGTCTTCTGAACTCCAACAGAAGTTAATCCATCCTTTCATATCATGTGATATATATATATAAAAAACAAACAAAGAAAAACAAACAAAAAAAGCTCAAAACCGGCCAAGAAGGGAAGTTGGATGACGTGGCAGAGCTCCATCAATGTGGAAACCATGTGTGTGATGATTTCTGTGGAGCTAGTTCAGTCCAGAAAGTGAACGTGTGCAAAGAATTAAAAATATATTATTAAATAAATGCCGGTCAGGTTTACATCTGTCATATTTATTGATATTATTATTGATAATATCAAGATTATCAGGATTAGACAACTTGAGAGTAAGATGGCTGTTTTAATGTGCAGGAGCCTGGTTATGGACAGATTTAAAGGTCAGGAGCAGAATCTTGAAGGTGATACAATATTTGATGAGAAGCCATTGAATCTGCAGAAGACAGGAAGGATGTGATTGTAGGAGGACGTTTTAGTGATGACTTGAGCAGCAGAGCTGAGTTTATGGAGGGACAGAGATGAAGGGGGAGTTGTGTGGAAGGCGGCCAGAGTGTGAACAAGAACTGCAGTGCTGTTGAGTCTGAGGGAGGAAAGGAGGTGATTAATATTGCAAAGATGAAATATCAAGACAGAGGGACATTAGTGATATGAGACTGAAATTACAATGTGCTGTGGAGGATGATACCCAGACTCTTAACCCAAAGGGAAGGAGAAACTGAAGACCAGTTAATGGAATAGGAAAAAAGACTACTGTTTTTCTGAAGGTTGATTTTGTACAAATTTTGGGGGAAATCAATAATTTTATCTGTTACAGAGCGAGTTTCACCAGAAACAGGCCTTGATTTTATGTAAGAAATCATAAGAGGAGATGGATGAAAGAATGGAGAGTGGTTTGGTAGAGGGGTTCATCTGAAAATCACTCTCATAGCAATTAAACTGAATGTCAAAATAGCTAAATATACGCCCAGACGACATAAATAGACTATAAACAGAGCTGCATCTCAGTAGGAGGGAGTCAGGGGTAGAACCGTAAAAGAGCGGACTTTGTGCTTCCTTTCAGCTATGGTGTCTTCATTTACAGTGATGGTAAGAGTGACCAAAATACCACGCCGTACCACACTTTCACTGTTCGTTAATTACCAATAAATAACGGATGGCAACGAATGAGAAGACTTGCAGTCAAAGCAAATATTGAAATGGCTGAACTTCCCCAAAGTATTTTCAGTACACAGTGAGTCACCCAAACAAGCAGTTATTCAGGACCACTCTGAGTACCAAGTACATTTTATGACTGAAGGGTAATCATCAAAAACTTTGAATATCCCTCAAATCATCATTAAACTCATTAATGGGGAATGGGATAGAATTTGGTAAAAAAAAAAAAAAGGTAATTTATTTAGAATGGTAGAGTACAGAGAACAAATGTGCAGGAATATTCACTGCAGGCATGGGAGTGTTTCTCTGTACAAATATAGGCTACTATATATGCACGTGTGTGTGTCTTCTGACGAAGGCACTCTGCTAGAATGAGAGAAAATATTGAGTTTTCTTCCCCTTAAATAAAATCAGGGGTGTGCTGTCCAAAGTGAGACAGTTGTTAGTGGGATGGAGGCTCACCTTCAACATGACACTGACCCTAAATATTCTATAAAAGCAACTCTTGAGTGGTTCAAGGGGATTGTCCAAATTATTTTGGAAAAGTCAAAGCCAAAACTTCAATCCAATTGAAAAGTTTTGGCCTAAAGTCAACAAAACTGGATAAAAGCCAAACAAGGGCAAAACAATTTTAATTAATAACACACTTGCCTTATGTTTATCTGGGAAATTGTACTGAAAATATGTGACAAACCCCATGATACACAAGGCATTTTTAATGGTTATAATGAATGAAATATCTTTTTTTCTTATTGACAAGAAAACTGGGATCTTTTCTTGTGCAGCTGGCACGGGTTCAGATCCTAGCCTGTGTTTTTCTGCTACATCTCTTTCCCATTTTTCTTTTCCCCCATTTAATGTCTACCTGATATAAATAAAATGCACCTAGAGCCAGAAAATCTTAAAAACAAACAAACAACAAACAAACAAAAAAAAACATCAACAAATAAAATGACTGTTTCACCACACCCATTTCAGTAGCACAACAGATCTCTTTGCACCAAGTACATGGAAAGAGCTAAATGTGTCTAAAGGAGAACTGGGACTACTTGAAACTTAAACTTTTCCTTGAAAAGATCCATGTATAATCAGTAGTATACTGAATTAATATTTTATGAATCTGGTGAACTGAAGCAACTTAAAGGTGAATTCCAGTTTTACACATCAATGTCCTTTTACTGGTCTTCAGTAGCACTGGCTACTACATATGTGACACAACATGTTATCACTTTACACAATCATTAAAACAAGGTGCATGATACCGATAGAGCAAGACTGTTAAGGAAAGAAGTACAATGAGAAATTACAAACATTTCTAAAATACTATTTTAACACAGTTTTTTTGGAATTTGCTTGTCATTACTGTTAAGGCATTTTAAGTGGTGCAGTTGAACACTGTCACTTCTCACAGAGACATGGAGTTAAATAGACTTCTTCATGCTTAAACCACTTAGACTAAGTCTCCTGGAAACATGCTTTTAACATGATCATCCCAAGCAGTTCACAAAAACACAGGATCTAGGTCTCAGAAATGGCTTTGACTGGATGTGGCTGCCCACAGACAGCAGCACTCATCCCCCACATCCCCCTGACCTTGGGCTTAAGCTCTGGAGTACCACACAGATGTGTGCTGAGTTCCCTCCTCTTCTTCTCCCTCTGCATTTACTGTGCATACCTGTCCAACCAGCACACACTGTGTATGGACTTACAGTGGTGGGGCTCATCTCAACTGGCCTGCCTACAGTGATGATGAGCACAAACAGACTTTAGACAAAACCAGGAAGGGTTTCTAGCACAGGAAATATGGAGAGAGAAGGTTCTCATGCATCTGTATCAGCCAGGACTTCAGTGGCTCAACAAACATTTTACCTAATGAAGACCTACATCTATGCAACATTTGATGTAATCCTTTTGCCACCGCTGGCCAGAAAATATATGTAATGTATAACTCCCTGGCATAAAAAGTGTGCAGCTACTGGCAGAATGGCACGACAAATGGATTAATTAATAAATGACAACATTTACCTCATCTCACAAAAAAGAGCTATGCTGACTATGTGCAATTAAATCAAACTACAGTACAATTACTGTTGTTTTAATGAAACAACAGTTTTTCAAGCTATGTTACAGGCAATGACAAAAAACTCCATGATCAAAGAAAAAGGAATTGAAGTGTGCATGTTGCTTAACTTTATAAGGTAACAGAGGCAGAACAGACTGTTGTTTTCAGCTTCAAGCTGAACATACTGCTCAATGAGCTGATCCACACCACTGAAGCAACCGGAAGAGCTCTTTTTTTTTGTCTTTTATCTATTTTTTTTCCCCCTTTGAAGACTATTTTAGGAGTATTTTGCCATAGTACAGATAACTTATACACGAGAGACAGGAAGAGAAATCTAGAGCAGGGGTCTCAAACTTCAGTCCTCAAGGGCCTCTGTCCTGCATAACTTAGATGTTTCCCTGCTTTAGCACAACTGATTCAAATGAATGGATCATTAACAGACTTGTGCAGACCTTGATGACAAGCTGATGGTGATCCATTCATTTGAATCAGGTTTGTTGTGGCAGGGAAACCTATAAGTCATGCAGGACAGCAGCAAAAAAAGAAAAAAAAGACAAAGCTTTTAAATTACCTATCAAAAGTTCGCACAACAGAAATTTTAGCCATTCTTTGACTGTATCCAACTTAAGTCCTACAATGTCTTGTAACCAAATTGAAACCTGCATTTTCTTTTCTTTCTTTTTTTTTTTTTTTTTTTTGAGGAACTGGGAAACTAAGCATGCATCAAAATCACAAGTTACATCTCAAGCAGGATTGCTTGTTTATACCTCTGCTCCCTATTATCGAGGAGTGGGAGGAAGACCTTAAAAAAATGTCCTTGAACAACTTATACTTGCATATTTAGCAACTTTAACTCTGTTGCACCAGATGGTCAAGTGGAAAAAAAACAGTGCAACAAGTGCCAAAACTACATATGAAAATTTTAAAAGGTCACCGTTTACCAAAACTCATCAAAAACTTCATAGCTGTCATGCATGACTTGAATGCATTCTTGCTCTTCCTCTTGAAAATCATGCACATATTGTAGCAAATTCAGAGGAAACCAACCAGACATTAAGTGCTTTAACACAGTGGGTAATAATTAAGAACATATGAACCCTTAGCTGCAGATGTCTGAGGCTGTAACCCCAGATTTCAAGACAGAATAAATATTAAGACAGTTCTAATAAAATCCTGTATCTGCACGAAAAAAAGTACCTGGCAACAACTACTGTGCAGGTAATGAACCCTTAGTTGTATGGCAATATAGTTTCTTTACAGTTTTAGAATATCTTTACTCTCCTTTAAAACATTTTCATGTACTCCACAGATAAAACTCCAATTTGATTTTATAAACAAATAAAAACCTTCAAAATAATAAATTAAATAATTTAAAATAAATGTAAAGGAGAACATGAAAGTCCAACTTCAGTCTTTCACCACAGCTATCTCACCTTTTCTCTATTAAACGAGTAGATGAGATTCAAGAGTACTGCAGTATTGAAGGAAAATTGAATTAAAGTGCTAGACTACTAAATTGGGATGAAAGTATTCAAAACTAAAACATTTTGAGAAATTTTGAGGCAGGGCCAGTGAGACTGCCTGTAGGTAAATTTTGTATGCTCTCAAATCTACACTTTTGTCTCCATATCTGGACGTTTCTTCCCAAATGTCAACTTTTGCCCTCAAACATAGATTTTGTCCGCAAATGTGGACTTTTATACCTGGAACATGTACTTTTGAACTCAAATGTCCACTTTTGTCTCCACATGTCCACTATTGTCCTCAAACCTGAACATATGTCCCTAAACTTTCACTGTTGTCCTTACAAGTGGACTTTGTCCTCAAACTTCAATTGTTGTTTCTTAATGTGGACCTTTGTCCCCAGTTCCTGATGTTTAAGATATTTAAACAAAGGTCCTCATTTTGACAGATAAACCTGTATTTGTGTGTGTTTAAGGCTAACATCGTGAGTAAGAACTGATATAAATACTGAAAGTTGGATACGTGGTTTAAGGCTGACATAATATAACAGATATGAATATTAAAGGTTGGATATGTAGTTTTAACTTACATCATATAAGTGATATAATTATTAAAGGTTGGATATGTAGTTATAGGATGACATCATGAATTATAACTGATATGAGTATTAAAGGTTAACTGGCTAATTCCAAATTGCAGGCTAGGCACTTGCTAACCTCCATCGTGACTTGTTTGTGTTGACTCGAGACTCACTTGTGTTGACTCGTGGCTCGAATCGAGACTTGCCTGTGTTGACTCAAGATTTGAATAGAGACTTGCCTGTGTTGACTCGAGATTTGAATAGACTTGCCTGTGTTGACTTGTGACTCAAAGTGAGACTCGCCTGTGTTGACTCGAGACTCAACTCTGGACTTGCCTATGTTGACTCGAGACTCGACTCTGGACTTGCCTGTGTTGACTCGAGACTCGACTCTGGACTTGCCTGTGTTGACTCGAGACTCGACTGTGGACTTGCCTGTGTTGACTCATGACTTCACACTACAAACAGTATTCTGTGTTTTGTTTCCTTGCTGTGTTGTGGTTTGTGTTGATTGTAGTGTCTGTGCCACCCGAAGGAAAATGAGCATCGCACATGCTCTAATACTCAACTCATAAGTACTGTCTCTGTAGTAGTACAGATGACTAAAGTGTGGTATTGAGTAGCTTAGAAAAAGGAAGATACTTTTAGCTTGGAAAGAGAAAATACATTTTAGGTTTGTTTCAGAACAGTATTAACAATTATGCATGTAAACCACCCCACTCATTTCAAACCAGCCCAAAATATGTTGTTTCTTTCCCCATAAAATGAAATTCATGATGACCCAGTTGTATAAATCTGCCCAATCTGGCATCCCAATCACACAGACAGACAGTCTATTACACCTCCTTAGCACCTTTATTTTAACCCTGTTTATGTTAGTTCAATTAGAGACTCATGCCCACATTACTTCCCCACATACCTTGATGATGTTTAAATCCATCTAAAAGCTTCTTTGGAATTCTACGGATAGCATTGAAAGTGTGTACACAGTGATGAATGATAAAGTACTGTGATGCAGAGCACGCACAGTGCCCTCCAGCTGTATCTAGGCTCCAAAATGGACTTTGACGACCTGCTACAGCTGATGTATGTTGCACAGGGAAAGAAGAAGACATCCAGGAGCGCATGGGTTTATGAAGTTCTGCAAAAACATGAAGAATTACAAGGATCAACCACTCTGTCACAAGAGCTGTCCTCTTTTGGGACTAAAACGTGTTCAGTAGTCTGATAATATGCTGGCTGTTGTGAGAGGACATCAGGAAAGAACACAAATTTCACAGGGCCATCAGTGTCAAAGGCAGCTAAACAGTAATAGATTTATTTATTCATTGCGTTTTGTATTTTGATTAGCAGTCTGCTGAATCTTAAAAAAACAAACAAAAAAAAACAAAAACAGATCCCAGCAGAGTTATTTCTAACAGTCAATGTTGCAATGTTGACTTCATCCAAGTGGAAAGGTGACATAACATGACATTTAGCAGACATTTTTTTTATCCAAAGTAACCTACAGCAGAGATTTGGCACAAGTTTTACACCGGATTCCCTTCCTGATGCAACCGGGATTCAAACCCGGACCTCCCATAAGCTTAACCACTGCCACACAGCCACCCAGTGAGGTAAAAGATATCCTCAACCATTTATAGTTCTAGTTCTTTGTGTAAACAGCACAGTATTTTTCTTACTCTGTCTTGTTTCCTTGTTATGCATGAACTGAATTAGCCTCAGGCATGTGTCATTAAACCTTTAGCGCAAAATGCTGTAAAAGCATGTAATTAAGATAAACATGTTTACAAAGTCCGACTAAGATCAGCATACGCCACATAGCTCAACTCAACTGTTTACTTGAATGTTGATCATATTGCAGGTAAAATGATCAGGAAATGAGGAGTGTCACTATAAGCAAGGTCTTAATTAGATTAACAACAGAGTGAATACTACTATTAGTAATATTGGCAAATAGATATTAGTAAGATCTGAAATACTGCTGTGCGGGAAAAAGGACACAGCTGTGGCCTCTAATGCTTCACCGTTACTGGTGATGTGATAGAAGACAGAAACAGTTGGATTAATTCTGAAGTGTGTAAAGATATATCATCTTCTCAGGCTCGGACATGTACAGATAAGATGATTGGACATTAATCTGATAAGGAAAGGGAATCTGTAGTGACTGAGTCAGCCAGCTGGAGCTGCACTTCTCTTGCTGCAGACAGGTGATGTCTATGGTTTCTTGACAGGGAATTTTCAGTGCGACAGAGGTGCTCCATCGCTCCAACAGCACTCTAACCTCAGCCACATGTACACACATCCACATATGCGTCCATCTATCACACAGCAAACACTGTCCCTTCTGTTGTAACTCCAAGAAGAAGTCAAGAAGTCCTGTTGTTTTAATAAGGATTTTATTGCATCTGGCTCCTTGTTTGAGATTCACGAGAGTTTGACTTGTGTTTGCTTATATGATCCCTCTGCATATCACTTCTTTAGTTTTAATCCAATTACAGCTTCAAAGGCGGATAAACATCTCAAACTCACAGACATTAGAAAATCAACAGGAGTGATCCAGACTGATCAAAACCAGTCTGGAGCCCAGCTTTGTAAAGTTAGCACTTCATTGCACCACCTTTGACACACTTTAACTGCCTCATTCTACTGAAATGAGATTTTCTTTGTATGGAAATTTGACTGCTCTTCCTGCATAATATGCCATTAGAGAGGGTTTAGAAAAGGGAAGAGTATCACTGCAGCTGCCTTAAAAGCAATAAATTTACTGCATTCTTAGACAGCAAGCAGTATTATGTAGCCCTTTTCATTCATCTAAGACTTGTCTGAACACACTATTCTAAATTTTAATCATCAGGTCGATCTCAGTAGAAGCAGAAGATACTATGTCTAGCTACCCGAGTGTAGCCCAAAGGTGTTTCTAAGGGTTCAGTCCATGGGCCACTGCTATTCATATTGTGACTGAAATGTAACAACGCTAAATCCCACTTTTATGACACGGCAACAGTGATGTGTTGTTCTGTATCTGCACTTAATCAGACTCTACGTCAGGTCAGTCACAGCTTCCTTTTAAAGCAACACCGTAGGAGATTTTTTTTTTTTTTTGTTCTCAGAGGCCCTGCAGTTCCAATGTAGTCCAACATCTAATAGACGTCCGACAGAAGAGAAGTACATGTGTATAAGTTCACCATCTGAAACCCAAAGGCAAGACAACAGAGCTGACAGAGTACCGAAGGCTGTAGTTTACAACAGTAATGGATAAAGTAGTCTTCACAGAAAGACATTTATCCACTTAAGATTTTTGACGTTGCTACAGTCAAACTCCACCTGGCTAACAAGAAACCAGATGTACTTCTATGTTCAACAAGCTCTTGAGAACTCCACGGATGCCTTCTGGTGTAAGCTGCATTCTCTTTTTAACATTCAAACCTGCACCTGAATCACGTCCTAGCTGCACTGACCTGTATGCTGATTTATTTGCATTTACTGATAATTTACTGTCACTGTGGCCTTATTGTATTCCCTGCTTTGGATAAAAGCACCTGCTAAATGTGATGTTATGTAAAAGAACAAGTACGCTAACACTTCAACAGCAGCTTTTGGACAAAGAACAGCTCGTCAGTTAAATTTATGTCACAATAATAACACTAACTAACTAACTAACTAACTAACTAACTAACTTTGTTGAATCTATTAATTTTATTGCACTCAAGGCCTTAAAAGAGCCTTCAGTTTTGTCTGTGCTAGATTATAGTAAGGTCCTTCATATGCATGCATTACTGAAACATTTACATCACCGGATCCAATCTATCACGATGCACTGAGGTTTATAAAAGTGATGAGACACCACTCATCCGACCATGTTCAGGTACATGGTCGGATATATCCATTCATGAACTCTAATATTGGTACTTTCTTATTAACAAAGCTCTTCTGGGACTGCTTGCTCCATATTTACAGACTTTCACTTTTCAAAAAAAAAAAGTAAAAATAAGCAAAAAGCTCAGGAAGTTATTGCCTTCACGCTCAGAATGTATTCCTACTATCTATTCCCAGATGAACTGGGAGAAAAACTAATTTAAAAATACTGTTCCATTGGCATGGAATAACCTTCAAATATGATTGACATTGAAGAAATTATAGCAATTCAATGTTCCTTTAAAAGGCAAACAGTGAAAGATACACATTTTTATTGCCTGTTTTAACCTTGACTTTTTTTTATGGCAAATGATGCTTAAGACCTTTAATAATTATCTTGATGCTTTACAATTTATTAATTGTCTGTATGTGTAGTGGTGTTGTGACTGCTCTCTCAGCTGAAACTCAGCTGGCAAAAGAGACTTCTGACTTCAATGACCTCATTCAGGCCTTGTTTTACAAGAGAATCATAGAAAATATGATCAAAAGTGATAATTGCAAGGTCCAAACACAATCCAAGACTGATTCACATCTGATCACATTTGTGCCAACATTTTCTTAAAAGCAACACTTCAAAACTGAAGTGGTCACAAACACAAATGGAGAACTGAGCCCTGAGCTGAACCGGAACTCAGGAAAACTCTGAGTTTTCTCTTTCAGAAAGTCAGGCTAACCCAGAGCCAGAGGGTTCAGTTCAGTCAGTTTCAGAAACTGAGGTAACTGGTACTCGGAGTCTGTTACCATGGCAATTGCCTCTGTGAACTAAACCTGGTTGGGAGCAGGTTTATTTCAACATAACAGTTACTTTCTGCCTCTTCCCCTGAAATTAATTAAATTTTATCAGACATCGATTACATAACAATCATTTTGGAGACGTCTGAACAATGACATGTTGCATTTATGTCAGCAGAGTATGTTGAGGATCTGAATAGATAGTTTAATGCAGTCAAACCAGCCATGACTTGTACTTGTGACAGCTTGATGATTGAGAAGGTGAGGTCTTTTTTTTTAATCAGTTATTATATGTGATTGTATACTTACATTCATCACTGTAAGTATGTACAAATGTACGTTTTCTTAATAATGACAGCCTGAATTCTATTCATGAGAAAGTCAATGAAGCAGAACTGAAAGAAAAGTGGCCTGACTCATAAACGACCCCCACCCCCTTCATTTTCTGTAA
>JBAMYA010045196.1:0-11889 GCA_037176975.1 Arrhamphus sclerolepis
TCGATATTTCAAAACTCCAGTCTGTTGGTTCAGATGTTCTAAGACTGTCTGTCTTACGTTGACTTCTATCAGGAGCATTTTTCCTTTGATATCCGTGGCGGACCATTTTCCGTAGGAATCCGTGCCATACAACCTCAACCTTTCTTACTTCCTCCTCAGATAGTTCCCAGGCTTGGATACTATATAACAGTCGAGATCTAACACAAGCAGTCAGAAATTTGATTCTGGTGGCAAGTTGAATGCGTCTATCAGTCAGAACGTGTTTCAGTTCTTCCCATTTCTGGAATGCCGACCCTATTCTTGTATGGAGTGACTGGGAGGTGTTACCAGTATTGTTTATCGTGTATCCAAGATATTTGAAACTTCTGACGTTTTTTAGCCTCCTCGAACCAATCGTGACTAGACTTTCCTTTTCCATCAACGTTTCCTCTGCATTGAACACCATTGTCTCTGTCTTTTCGTATGACATTTGTAAACCAAATCGGCTGAACGTGTCATCATAGATGGACAGCATTGTTTGAAGCTCTTCGAGCGAGTTTGCAAAAATCACTTGATCGTCCGCATATAGAAGTTCAGTGATTTGATTGTGACCAGTTGCCGGTGCCTTCTTGCGGTACTCCCTAGGGGACACTTCATTTGGGATGACATAGTTCACGCCAAAACCTGCATTGGGATTATCCTTAAGAATCTTGTGTCGCGCGACTCTGACCACAAAGTCCATGTAGATATTAAAGATGGGTGGAGACTCCAGGGAACCTTGACGACACCCAACCAGCGTGTCAAAGAAGACTTTCGAACTCTTGATACAGGCCTTTGTGCCGGTGTACAGCACTCGCAGGATTTCTATAAGGTGATGGCATTTGAGTCGTATTTCCAAGCATCGAAACAGTGCATCTCTGGGGATCCAGTCATAGGCGGCCTTGAGGTCAATAAAGGCTACAAATAATGTGGTTTTAGACCTTTTTGATGACTGTAGAATGTGACGTAAGATGAAAATGGCATCACACGTGGACCTGTTTGCGCGGAATCCAACTTGGGATGGCAGCAGGATCAGCTCATAGGCACTTCTGATTCTGTCAATAATGATTCCTGACAGGATTTTAGAGATTGTAGCTATAATGCTTAGACCTCTGTAGTTCTCGGCGAGTGACTTCAGGCCTCGTTTGTACAAGCAGGTTATCGAAGCAGTAAGCCATGTAGCAGGGACCTGGACATAAGACCATATCAATCCCATTAGCAGGACAATATATTCCAGCAGTCTCATTGACGTGGAGTACTTTAGCTGCTCGGAGTACACTTTATCAGTGCCTTGACATTTCCCGTTCTTCAGTTTCTTGATGGTATCCTCAACCTCCTTACGACTGGGCGTGGATTCATTGATCACCGGGAGGTCTTCTGGTGGTAGTAGATGCGGGAAGTCTTGGGGAGTTACCAACTCCGGCTGGGGTGTATACGAGCGCTCAGCAAAGTGATTGGAAAAGTAGGTCTCAAGTTTTTCTGGATTGATCATTAGCCTGGTTCCCTTTGGGAGTGATGTGTAGTTCTTCATCAGGCGAAATTCTTCTTCCGTATTGCGTTGTTCTTCGGCCATGTTAAGCTGGTTTGCTTTGTTTTGGAAGAATTCATTCTTCAGTTTGGCGCGGTATTTTCCAACATATTTGCTTAGAGCTTTCCTCTTTGATGGATCTTTCTCATGATGTTGTTGCATCAGAAGTTCTTGGTACTGCTGGTTAGTCCAGGGCTTTGCAGCTTCTTCCCTTGTAATTCGAGGTATGGTGTCCTTGGAGGCTTCCTGGATAGAGTTGGTTAGTAGCTCTTCGACATGGTCTACAGTCAGAGATTGCGGGCCTTTTGACAGTATCGAGTCTAGTTTTGTACTATACGAGGCTTGCATACATGGGTCATCCCGGAGGACTCCTAGGTCTAGACGGGTATTTGGAGATCGTTTTTTCCCCCTGGGTAGATGGTTTCTTATCCTCTTTTTAGTTGGAAAGCTTGCACTCATAACAACTAGACGATGATCGGATCCGAACGGTTCACTCTGCATAGGATAGGATCTACAGTTGTTAGTTGACGTCTTTACAAACCATTCTGCTAGAATGTAATCCAGGCGACGTTTGTATCCGAGATTTGAATGGAATGTCCACAGGTGTTCATTTGACTTTGTTTCAAAAGTGGTGTTGAGGATGGAGAGATTGTTGCTTTCTGCTGTTTCTATAAGTTTCATTCCATTAAAGCTGGTATAATTGCCAAAATGATAGGGACCTACGCCTTTCCAGTTATCAGGGTCGCAGTCATGGCCAATAGTAGCATTAAAGTCGCCAGCTGCTATGATTTTATATGATGAATGGTCTTTTTTTATCTTTTGTATGGCTTTACTGAGTGTTCTATAGAAGGCCTCTTTGCTGCTTTCAGCGTGTTCCTCAGTTGGACAGTAGCAACTGTATATTGCCAGCTTTATCCCATTCACCTTAACCCTCGTCATAGTTAGTCTTCCTTCTATGATGTGTTCAACATCTACCAGTCTGACATGGGGAGCTAATGATATTGCCACTCCTGCTCTTGCTGTCTTCATTCCGTTGTAAATTACTCGCCATCCGTTCAGAACATCATCTTCAAAACAGATCTCACCATTCCCTCTCCGACGAACTTCTTGCATGCATGTAATGTCATGCCCTAACCTTTTACAATGTGTTATGCAATCAGCCAATTTGCTTTCGCATTTACATGTTCTAACATTTATAGTTCCTAATCGGAATGTATGGACACTTTTCCTCATCTTAGTGGAGTTGTCTTGCTTACGGTTAATATAGTATGAAACACACGGAAACAAATGTATATTAAGTCAAAATATCCGAATATGAGATAAACGTTATTAGAACGACTTTATCGCCTTTTAAGCGTTACACTAGGACGAAAGAGGCTACTTTACGTCCCAGCGCCAGTGACTCCGTTGGCTTGCCCAGTCGCGAAACTGAGCTCCCCAGGGTGCACCTGTCCTAATGACGGAGGTGGAGTCTGGCTTGAGTGTGATAGGCGTTTAGACTTGGCGGGACTTACAAACACTGCCTTCCAAGCCTAGCGAATAAATCCGAGAGTTGCGCATCAACACCCCAAGCACCCCACAATGGGATTGTTGTCACATCCCTTGTTTTAAAAAAAAAGCTCTGCCTGTGAATCTTCACCTCCACTATCTTTGCTTTTCTGCATGAATGTAGCAGAAATTCCTGCCAAGGTCCCCCCATACCATCGTAGACCCTGGCTTTAGGACTCGACACCTCAGGAAAAGTCTCAATCATTCTTTCTATTCTTTGGCTTTGACTACAACGCGTCAGAAAAAAACAAACAAAAAAACAAATTTCATTATTTATTGGACTGACTTGAATCCTGATTTTTCTGATTCCACTCTAGGATGGTTTGTTGCAGATGGTATTTTTGAGTTTGTATTTTTGAAAGTTGTTACATCAGCTCTGGATGAACAGCAGTACTTGACTCAAATTTTCATGAATTCTGCTTTTCTCGTAAGTCATGATAAAAATCACTTTTTTACCTGCTCACTATTCCTAAATCGTTTGTAGACGTGCATCTTTCTTTGCTGTATCCAGTTATTCCAGGCGAAGCAGGCATGCGAGTGGTGATCCTGCCTGGAATTTCTCCTGAAGTTCAGCACGTCAACACTGTTCTCCGTCTTGTCCTTTTTGTTGTGCTGAATCAGTTCCTTCAGAATCAGTGGGAGTTTCATATATATATATATATATATATATATATTTTTTTTTTTTTTCAAAAATGGAAGTTCACTTGCAAAATCCCCTACATGAAGCCACTTTGACTGGTGCTGCCACCTAGTGGATACCATTTCTACAGTATTTGGGGTATCCCCTGTTGTAGATATATTTGAATTTTTCATAAATACTCAACTTTTTTTTCTGCAGGTTGTAGTTTATATCATCAAGACGTGTGTAAAAACATGTAAATACTAATAATTACAGGGTCGTAGAGGATGATTCTTCTCTATGTTTGTCATCATTATTTCTTTAACCTTTTATTCTAGTAAAGATGTGACATGTTAAAACCACCTTATTTGTTTATATCCAGTGAAATTTCATCCTCAATCACCTGTTGTCTGTATTTGCAGTAAAGCTCTAGCTGATTACTCCAAGGGCTTCGTAGTGTCAGTAGTGCTGGGAAAGGATCTGGTCCCCAGGTGAGAAATAAACCTTTTTTTAATTTTTGATTA
The DNA here is from genome assembly GCA_037176975.1 of Arrhamphus sclerolepis. Classification (NCBI taxonomy): domain Eukaryota; kingdom Metazoa; phylum Chordata; class Actinopteri; order Beloniformes; family Hemiramphidae; genus Arrhamphus; species Arrhamphus sclerolepis. The sequence goes on from JBAMYA010045196.1 coordinate 4,238, forward strand.
CTTTTTATTATTCTGATCAGACCAGGCACTGATAGTCACAGTGAACCTTCTAAGATTAATGCTGCAGAGATGTTTTCTCTGACCAGTGTATGTGTTCCAGTGATTAGACGCTTTTATACTTCTGTATGATGTGCACTATATTTGTCACGACTCTTTGTTCTGATGAATCTGCTGTCATTCTTGTTGCACAGATTGAGCATTCCCAACATGGAGGATCTGAAGAGACGGATACTTAAAATAGTTGCAAACTGCAATAAGCCCAAAGTAAGAAGCTCTTAAAGCTCATAACTTTACATCTCGATGGTCTGGCATCGCCTCAAAGGACGTGTGTCAGACTCACATTTCAATGCAGCTGCCTGTTTGATTCAGTTCTGACGTCAAAAAGTGGAATAACTGAGGTGGAGAAAAGCTGGTTTACATCAGAAAGTCAGGATTTAGCAAACGTTTGCAAAAGAATTTACAACAAAACATTGCTAATGTTTGATTTTAGACAAAAGTTCCAATTATACGAAATGTGCAATTTCATGACTTGTAATTTTACGTGAAAACTTCACAAAAAGTTTATTTTTCAACAAAAGAAATCGTCATTTTAAGTTAAAAAAAAATTAACAAAAAAGTTATAATTTTGTTTTACTTGTCATTTTACAAGAAATATTTTTGGATGTTAGTCCAAAAGTAATGATTTTTATGAAATTTAAGATTTTATGACAAAATTTCAAATTTTTACAAGAAAAAAAAGTTGTGATATTGTTGTATTGTATTCAAATTTGTAATCATAATAGAAAAAAATATGATTTTAATACAAAAGCTCCAATTTTATTATAAAAGTTGTGAAATTTGAGAAAATAAAAAATAACTGGCTCTTTAATGGTAACCATGGTGATGATGTGGCCCAGGATGGAGTAGACTTTGGCCTTAAAGGGAAAGCAATAGGATTGAAATAATAATAATCACAGTTTTATTGTCCTTGATGACATATTTATGGGTGTTTAAAGTCACTACCAACACACAAACTCATTAACACAACTCACATTTTGTTTGGGGCTGCGGAAGTGATGTCATCCAGTGCGCTGTTCAGATTTGCTGGGTTCTGTGACATCACAGACCCAAATCAGAGTAGGACTAGCAAGCCTCCAACTTCACAATATGCTGGATGTGCTGCACCTCAGATGTTGTAGAGCAAAGCTGCATGATGAATCTCTAAAGAGGCACACCCTAGAGAAGACTCCACCCACCAAGATTGGTTGCAATGGAGAGATGTCGTGTATTTCTTTAATAACTAAGTAAATGCTGTCAGATTTTAATAAAAGGGGGTGATGTGTCTTCTTTCAACTGCTGACGGTGATATTCATGTTTTCCGTCTGTTTTCAGTACCGCATCCTGCTGCAGGGGTGTTGGTACGAGCTGTTTGGTGGGGACCCGGACGACTTCCCCACTGAGATGGACAACAGGAGGGAGCAGGAGCTCAGCCAGCCGCTGCTGGGGGAGGAGTCACTCATTATTCGCCACTCATCGTCCTATCAGAGCCTGGGATCAGACGACTCACCCGCTCACACGGCGACACATCTGCCTCTCTTCCTGCCTGGACGCGTTCTGCACATCACAGAAGACGGGCCATCACGGAGGTTAGTCTTTAGTTGTTGTTTTTTTTAAATTATTATTCACTTTACAACAGGAATAATGTAAATCAGAAAAAAAAGTCTCTAACTCCTGTTGGGCCCTTCACATATTATAAACATTACAATACCTGCTGGAGGAGCAACCCTGGGCAGTTTCCAGGGTTACGCTAAGTCTGGACTTGTGTCTTTCCGAGTACTTTCTCCCGAGTTGTACTTACCGAGTATGAAGGTCTGAAGACGAGGGGACGCATATTCAGAATTCATATGGTTGGAAGAGCTGTGTGCTTGATGGCCCTACAGCTCAGCTAGAATATGTATTCATAAACATTTATGATTTAATTGAGCCTAAAATAAACACTCAGAACAGACCGTGGACTCTTCTGGAAAAAGTGTCTTTAACTGTTATTTAATACGATATATTTTTATAGTTTACTACGTTATAAGTATAGTCGGGTGAAAGTGAAAAGTGACACAGATTGAACACCCAGTGTCTTCGCCTCTCTCCCTTCAGGTCCTGCTTCTCTGAGGTTCGGTACCGTGCAGACTGGTCCAATGAAATGGCATTCAGGAGTATTTTGATCAGCCCCAGGATGCTCGCCGACCACATGCCTGACATTTTGCTCCGAGCGCTCAACAGTCTGACTGCCGAGCGGCAATACACCCTGTGTCCCTCTTCGTTAAACAGCCAGCAAAACACAATGTGAGACGCACTGGACAGGCTGATTCCTCAAGTCTGTGCTCCCAGACTCGACAATACGTCAAGCCAAGTTCTGTCTGCGTCTTTACGTCTGGTCCAGCCTGAGCTTCTTCACTTGGCCTGTAATCCCAATCTTTCATTGTGTTTGGTCCCATGCTTTTTTTTTTTTGGTCCTATGCTATAAAACATGCAAAAGTTTGATTGTAATAATAGTGAAAGACGTGGCTCTGCAGGTTTGCCTGTTAGGGACAGGAATGACACTGAATTGCCATTATATGAGCACAGGGACTGATTTGTTAAGTTGCACTTTTAATTATTTAATACAAAAAAAGGTGATTTGATTGTGAGTTACTCCATGAGCAACTTAATGCCATGATCTTTGAATGTATGTCATGTACGATGTGTGTCAGTGCTGCAGTTTAACTGTAATGTCGGTGTATGACGTTTTGTGTCGTGCGAGTGGCGTTTTCTTGAATGAAGCTTCCCCCTGCTTGCTGTAAACCTTTGAAATATATGAAGACCCTCCAAGACGACAGAAAAATAGTCCCATTGGTGGCACAAAGACTTCAAAAACGTGAATTTAATTTACATCCCCATTGTATGGTAGGTGTAATCTGCATGTCTTGTGTTTAATGTGTTGACATCAGGGTAAATGGGGTCTATGCATTACACAATAGCAAGGCAACAAGTTCACTTTAACCAAAAACAGCAAGTGCAGTGTTTTTACAGCAAGTTTACGACTTCAGTTTGAATAGTACACGGTAATACGGCACATGCATTTTGTGTTAATATGTTTACTTGCCAGGATTTTTAAGCAGTCTATGATACTAAACATTAAGTCAGCCAATGCCTGCGTATCTATGTCACATCCTTAAAGGAATGCGTTTGACTCTTTGGTGCAAATAAAAGCATTTGTGGCGTACTGATCTCATTTGGAACAAATTTGTTGATCTAAAGGCTGACTTAAAAAATAAAAAAATAAGGTACGGCTTTTATTAATCCCACTTGTGTGATGAAAAAGGTAATGAAAAAATAGACATTTCTGTGCAAAAATACAAGTATATAAGTTTAAAAAAAGAATAAGAAATATTGCAGTTTTTATCATGAGTAGACCAGAAATAAATTCAAAAATTCAATTGAATTATTTATTAAAATATAATAAGCGTGAAAAAACAACCGATTCAGCAGTTTATTGGCCCCACTTTTGTCAAACTGTGAAAAACGGTCAAGTTTGGTTTTACTTTCTCACCCTCCCAGCTCCTTTTTAGCACGTGACGTCAGCACAACGTCCCATCAGCGACACATGACATCTTCAAGTGATGTTTGTAATCCCGCTGTCAAAACGCGGACGCGGTGAATTAGAGAAATTACCGTGCGGTTACATGATGTTTGCCTCAAAAACATACATTTATACTTTTCTACGAGCAATAGTAAAATAATGATAATAAATAAATAAATTGCGCTGCAGGGAAGTTAGGAAGTGGAAGAGAAATAAGAGATTTAACTGAAAAATTTAAGTAGGGCATAAAATGTGCTAAACACATAATTTTGTGTACCAACAAGGAGAGCGAACCGCGTGAATTTCTGATTTATTGAATTTCTCAGAGCTACTGGCTTTTTTTTTTTTTTTTTTAATTCGACGCGGTTTGTCCTCCGCCCCTAAACGTCACCTAACTTTAACCCCCGTTATATATAAGCAACTGCGAGATTTGTTTTTTTAATTTACTAAAACAGCTACATACGGTCCTATTTCGTCCTATGCTCTTTCTATGACACACGCTTATTTATTTATTTCTTTTCTCTGACACTTACCCATCGCTTAGTAAGTGACAGTTATCATCTTTCCGAGGGCCGGTGAACGCAGCGGCAGAAGCTCATCTGTTGGACGGTGAAACTAATCAGGAGCCAAGTAAAGACTTTTCCATACCGCCGTGAGGCCAGATCGGCTTTACAGTGAGCTGTCCGAACCGCGGAGGAGGAGCGCGGACTTTTTGTTTACGAAGTACAGCATCTCCCCTGTACAAGAAACGACATTCCAGCTATGTTTTAAAAGAACAAAAAACAGTTGTGCGTCGTCGCGCTTAAAAGTACGAGGCGGACCGGGTCAGCTGAAGCCAGCGGGCTAGCTCATTAAGCTGGGGGAAGAAGTGCAAGTGGAGGCGATAAAAAACAAAACAAAAACATGGAGCTGGACGACGTAGTCCTGTATCAGGACGACTCGTGCAACTCCAGCGTGATGTCCGACCGGGTCTCGGGTCTGGCCAGCTCGATATACCGCGAGTTCGAGCGGCTCATCGAGAAGTACGACGAGGACGTGGTGAAGGAGCTGATGCCGCTGGTCGTCGCCGTGCTGGAGAACCTGGACTCGGTGTTCGCCGTCAACCAGGACCGCGAAGTGGAGCTGGAGCTGCTGAAGGAGGACAACGAGCAGCTTATCACCCAGTACGAGCGAGAGAAGTCGCTGAGAAAACACGCAGAGGAGGTGGGTGTCAGCGGCACAACTGCCCAACTAATTTATGACCCGGATTACAGATTACAGGCCGGTATTATGTATACTTTGTCTTGAAACGATTAAATGCCAGACTCGAGTAGAAAATCTGCTTTTATAGTCAATGCACATAAAATGCCGTTGTACATATTTTTGAACAGTTTCTGAACTATATGAAGTGCTGTTTAATTCAGCCACAAAGTGCATTTTGAAGAGCACATACATGGATAAAGTTGTAAGTAAACCATTAAAGTCTACTTTATCGTACAGTTTGGTGTAAAATTGAGGAAATGGTGCAATTGTCGCAATTGGTTTGTTTTAAATGAGAAGTTGTATTAAAGTGTAGTGGTGTAGTAACACATGGATCTGCATCACTACATTGATTTTAATGTCGGGTTCACGCTGTCCGATTTTTTTCTCAGATGAAGGAAGGATTAAAAAATCGGCCAAGAATGGTGATTGTAGACCTCACAATGAGACGGAAAAAAATATAAAAGATCAAGACAGGCTGGGACAGATATCAGCGGTGTCAAAAATGTGAAGGAATAGTCTCAGGCAGTGACGGCCTGTCGCTGCCTCTCTGAGCTCCGTCAACTAATTAACCAATAGGAACGCACCATGAAATGACGTAAACATCAGTGCGTCTACACAGCATAGTAGCCTAGCACCAACAGTTCCAGATACAATGGATAAACTGGAAGAAAAGTGTGCAACTCAAATAAAGAAGGACTCTTCTTTGTTGATTATGTTCTTTTCAAAGCACACAAACTTCCTGACTACAGTGCTAACTCACGTTGGGCTTGAAATACTCTCGGATTTACTAATGTCGTAGCCACGATTCAGGAATATTAGCTCACACATGCTGTAAATTAATTTTGACCGATTTCATGTCATGCAGTGCGACTTGAATTAATCTTGTAAGAATGTAAAAATCGTACAACGTGAACCCAGTGATAGGCAGCATGATCAACTTGTTTTTAGCATTCTGGCTCCCCCTACAGGTAGTGTAAGTTATTGGAAAGCATCATGGTCTGATTCCGGAGCTGCTTTGCTCCATCCCAATTCCCACAGCCAGCGAATCAAAGTGGAGAGCCAGCAAACACAGCCTGCTCGGCTGGAGTCGTAAGAGATTCCGAGTTTACCCCGAAGGTTTTGAGATCACATCACAACTCTGCTCGTTTAAAGCAAGCAGAAAGCATCCCACTTCTGGGTTGAAGCTCATCCAGGAAGTACGATTTCTTGAAGTTCCTCAACTGACTGCTAGGTGCTGGCTCCAAAGCAAAGCAAATCCCCATTGACTTCAGTGTTAAAATGGCTAGCTTTGAAGCAGAATTACGCATATGCATACTTAGATTTTGCATCTTTGAAAACTTTACAGGGGGAGGGGGATTTCTTTTTGTACCACATTAGATAAATTTGTATTCAGCAATAAAGCTGACCAAGCAGATGTCCGGACGTGATGTCATTTCACGTGCTTGACTGATAGCCATTGTCTCTGCTTTTGACTTTGACAACTTTGTCCCGCCTCTTTGCAACATGGTGCCGCACGGTTCAAGGACAAATGGGCCTCAAAGGCTCGCTGTACAAATCTATGGGTCACATGACCAGATAGTTCGTCCAGTATTTACAGTCAGTGTGAGCTTGACGTTCTGTGTGTAATTTGACGTGGACGACCAGTGGTCAAGTGCCCTAAAAAGACTCGGCACTTACCTCCAGCCGAGATACTTCTGGTGCAGCTACTCTCCTTGACTTGAATAACTGCAATTCACAGCGACTGGCATGGCCTTCCCCTTTTGTTTTGTTTTTTTTCACTGTAATTACACCACCAATCACCAGAGTGCTGGTTCTTTTTCTGCAGCGCTGTAGTTTGCAGTCTTTCGTTTTGTTTATTTCCTATATGTAGCAACAGACTTGAAGACGATGAAGAAGTGGTAGCAGCAGGGAAGATGAAGAAGAACAAATCTATCAAGTGAAAAATACTTCTTGTGGTCCATGTTTTTTAATGCTTACTGCGTCAGGGTCACACCTAAAGCGTAGCTACATCATCACTTTGAAGCAGAAGAATAAATCTGCCTTAAGTCATTTTTACAACACTGTCTAAAATGTACTTTTATTCGTCCTCTTCCTCGGTCACTCTTTTCATGTCTTTTCTATCGTTGCGCCACTAATCCCTCTGCTGAGAAGCCCAACAGTTCTTCTGAGCCTGTCTTTCAGACACAATGATCACAGTTAGTTATTTTGAAATAAAAACAGCTAACATTCCTGTTATGTTAATATAGATACAAACAGTTCATTTCCAGAAACAACCAAAAAAAAAACCCTGAAAGTTAAATGAAGTTTGCAAAGTTCACTTTCATACCCTTAAAGTTTAAACACACAGCGCTAATCCTTCCTTGTATTTTGGCATTAAACACACGAGCAGTCCCTCACTGAAGCATCTTAAAACTGTCTGCAGTGATTTCTAGCTGGTATTTCCATAATCTCATGATGCCAAGAAGATTTTAGACCAAAGCTCATCACAACTAATACTAACAGAGCAAAACACGTTTGATTCTGGTATGCAATTCCTTTTTCTTGGCTGTTGACATTTGCCACAATGGTTCATAGCTGAATGACAAGCCCATTGGGTTAATAATTTACGTCATGTTGGAACATGTTGCTGTATCTTGCAGACAGTCGTGTGAACATGGGAGTTTCCTTCAGTATGAGTATGTTCTCTGTACCATATATACACTACTCACAGAATGTTAGGGATATTTGACAACAACTGTATGATTCTAATCAAGTTTCATGATATAATATCACTGTAGCATGAACTTCTTACATTTTCCATAAATGCCACCCATCA
>JBAMYA010045197.1:0-11889 GCA_037176975.1 Arrhamphus sclerolepis
TTTATTAATAAGAACTAAATAACTCACTGATACTAAAAATGACACCAACAAGACTTCTCATAGTAGATTAGTAGATACAATATTAGTGCAGCTTTATGTAATTTTCTGTCTTTCTGTGTTCTGACTCTCAGGTTGCTGCAGCAGAAACAAACCTCTGCTTAGTTAATACAGAGGTCAGTGTAATGAACTGGAATGAGGCTATAGTTCACTTAGAGCTCTAGACGCCATCGGCAAATGGGCCAGACATCCTCTCCACTGCATCTCCAAACAACATGATAAGGCTCAATAATTCGGACGATAGACGAGTTTAGCATGAACCTTGCATTGTAAAAAATGATGGACTCAAACAAACATCCAGTAACAGATCCTGCTGGGCTCTGTGTATTGAGCAATTTGGAAAAGTTAAATTCATTATTTTATTTTAAAAAGATGAAACAGATCTGTAATATTATCATTGTATTCAATGTTCACTGTGATTTAGCGATTCACTCTTTTTGCTTCTACTAATTGAGTCAAATGTTTTTTTTTGAGGAACTAATTTCAACACTAAAATATATTTTTAAACAACTAGGAGACCAGAGGAGTGAAGTTTAGTTACCAGCATCAGAAATGGCTGTGGTGCATCAACGACATCCCAGCTTGCACCTTGTATCAAAATGTGGTTGAAAGTTAAAAGGCACACTTTTACAAGTCCCTCTATTGTTACATGCACACAAACAAGGAATACAGCCTAGATATTAAAAATTGAATTTGACTTAACTTCTGCATCATTTTTTCCAAACACCCGCATAAACACTGTAAAGACAGGCAACCACATCCAGCAAAATCCCCAGCTGACACAACCATTTAGTGAGGATGAAGGTGAGGGAATCAAGCAGTCACATCTCTCAGTAGTGCTTTGCAGTGATCCAGCTTGATGTTAAACATATCCAGTACATGCATTTGCATCATAACCTTAACAAACACAACCAGAACCGAGAAAGATTAATACAAAATTTAAAGACAAAGGTCAGCAAGAGCTATTTTTAAATCTGTGGGAGAAAAAAAAAAGAAACAGAGATGCTTGTCCATGTATGCAGTTGAGGTCCAGTCAAGTGAATTTACTAGCTGATGTGAAATGACAGACTGTTTACTGAGGCGAGAGAGGGCAAAGGGAAAGCGATGGGGAGCACTTTGGCCTGCTATCAGGGTTGCTGTTGGAGCTTTTAAAAGCTTGAATGAGGTTTGGCGTAACTTCATTAGTGTCCCCAGGCAGCAGTGAGAGCAGGTGGGCTGCAATGAGGGACTTGGGGGAGGAGGGACAGTCCCATCTGCAGCCAAACAAGCTATTAGAAGCACGGAGTCGGCCACCTGCTTCAGCTGCGTTGAATAAAGGCCGGATGCAGATTGCTGTGTAATTATGATGGCTATCAAAGCCATCTATCTTGGTGTTTATGGTTGAAATGCAGAGAGCACGCTGGATTATTGTGTTTGTGTGTATTTCAGATGGCTGTTATTAATACATGTGTGTGTCTATTAATGGAGGTGGACATCAGACCGCTGTTGGCTGAACAGCAGAGTGAGGGTAATGAAGGCACTCATTGATCTGTACACTCAACAGACAAACACACACACACACACACAGGCACACACAAATAGTAAGAACGGAAGTTAACTGTGTGAAACAGAGATATCGCCTGTGAGCTACCATAGTAACAGTTTCATTAAGGTCAGACTAATTCCCATTACTTTTTCAGCAAAAAAACAAACAATAACAATAAAAAACAACTTTCACCTTTGGAAATAATAGTAAAGTTAAAAAGGGTTAAATGTAAGCACCACAAACAAATCAAAATCACTTTTGACTGTTTTGAGTAAATGCAAGTGACTTCTTTTTGAATCAGAAATTAACTAAACACATCTAAGAGTTGTCTGGCACTGCAAATTTGCTGGAACTCATCAACAGCTTGTCAATTCACTTCAATAAAAAAAAATATATATATATAAGAAACTAGTAAACGTTTCCACCTGCTGTGGATTCAGAATTCAGTTTCAGTTCTGTCGCAATTAGCATATTATTTGTTTGATAATGTAATTGCATCATTTCATAGCTGCATACTTTGTTTACTGATGTTGAAGTTAAAGTGGTTCACTGGCTTCTAATAATTTTGTCCTGCAGCACCAACTAGTGGCTAGAGGAAGTACTTCCACATAAGACAAACGACTGCTGTTTTTTTTCTCATTAGTTGAATGAATGAAAGTTGTGAATTGCACAATAAAAGCATAGATTTCGATATACATTCTAATGCTTTGTTAGTTCACTGCGTCATAACATAAAGTTGGTAAATCAACAACATTAATATAATAAAACATTTTTTAAATGTCCAATATCTAAATAAATTTGACATTTTGTGAGCCCGCCTTTCTATTTAAGTCAAGAGTAGTAATTACTACAGACTGTCAATTTGCAAGTTTGTTTAAAGTGTTTAAAAAGTCCTCTTCTGCAATAAATTGGATATGATTATCACATGTATTTGTATGAGACACTGTCTTCCTCATAGGTATATCTTTCTGAACACAATCCTTTTAAATTTTATTGTTTCACACTATAAGGGGTTCCTTTACTTTTTTTTTTCTTTTTTTTTGGATTGAAAGAATTAAGGTATTAGCAATACAAGAACATTGACTGATAAATTTGTCAGACTGGAAACAGTTGATTGATCCTTCAGCTTGCCATTAGGGGGAACCACAACCCTTTTCCTTTCCAGCAGAGATGTGTCGGTACAGCTCATTACTTTCATAGAGGCTGAAGCAGCAACTAGATGTTCATTCAAAAACAAATTAAATAAAGCATTAAATATAAATAGAAGCAAGAATGCTTTATTCTGCACAAACAGCAATTCTGCTTTGTGTCCTTGCTTCTTTTATAGCATGTATAATGCGGTTCTCACAAGATTTCCCTTTTATTTTTCTGGTTCAACATGATTAATAAAAAATTACAACAATAATAATTATATTTAAATAATTGATTTATAGAGTTATGAATCATTATTTATTCAGTTTAGATTTAGATATTTGTTATATCGTATACTACAGATGTTAAATGGGGTGCCTTAAAATAATGTCTGAAAATGACAGCAATAGTGCCATTATGTGACCAGTTATAAAGGACTTTTTATTTTTATTTCATGTATATATTTACAGTACAATATTATCTCGATGTAAGTTATCAACCCCAGATAACGTGATAAATGTCTTGAAAACAAACAAGAGCCACCCAGAATTTGCGTGTAATTACAGCCTTTGCCTATAATGTAACACTCAAACATGTAATCACTTATGCATGACGGCTAAAACATGCACAAATGCACCTCTCATGTTAGACGGAGTCAACGAGGGCCCAGATATACCAGTAGTTAATACCAGAGGGCCCAGTATTAGATACAACCTTCACATGAAATGTGCTGATTGTGTACCAGCTTCATTTGAGGTCAGCAATGGTGTCAGTGTTGTCCTTTTTAATCATTATATTGATGATTTGTCCAGACAGTTAAAAGCTTGTCAAACTGGATAGACTGGCAAACTGGTATCCACATTATAAATATAGATTAAAAATGCTATTTAGTCTCAGTTGCCTGGGCCTTCAGCAGCACCCCAGTATGAGATATAATCATACAAAAAATATTTTTAAGATCAGCAGAACCAATGAGGAGGAATATTTAAAATTATCATTTTTTTTTTTCGTTAAATCGTCTGATAAACATCTTGGGGTCTCAAATAAGGTTAAATATCTTGGACATGTTGTTACAGAAAACAAATAATTCACAATAAGATTATTTATAGGCAATGCTGCCTGATCTTTGCACACAGAACCATTCTCCCACGCAAGTTTGTTGCATGCAGAGATGAAGGGAGGGTATCTTTATTTGGAGCATTTTGTACAGCTTTCTCTACTGCTCACTTCAGTTCAAATTACAGAAAGTCCAATCTGAAGATTCTGGATGTTTGTAATGATGATACAAGAAAACTATCGAAGAGGCTGACATGTTTCCGTACAAGCCAGTGAAATGGTTGTGCAGAGTTTTAAGGCTGGTAATCTTTGCTATAAATTTTTTTATTATCGGTTTTCATTTTGCCATTTACGTCTACATATAGTTACTTTCGATTTTGTGTAATATTTGAGTCTTTACCTTGTCTTCTCGCTTGTAATATAATTTTTAACAGATTAATTGCAGAATAAAATAAACAAATAAGATGAACATAGGCTCAGAAATGTTAAAGAATGGCCACATGACAGTGTAAGCATCCGTAAGCTTGTGCGTGCACACACTGACTATGAAGAATGATGTATGCACTTATCACCATCTGTGGTCATGGCAGGCTCTCCCTTATGATGGGAACTGGGATATTAACAAATGCTGACCACAAATACACACAAACATAGGAGTTCTATTTCTGTTTTTGACAGCTACACGCATCACTGGCTGGTTTTGCCTTAGCCAATCAGCAAACGGCTCACTGGGTGTTTCCTTTTACTGCAGCAGGAGGGACGCAGAGCAGTGTAGACGAAATGCTCAGAGGTGTACATGAGCGCGGGGGAGAGGGATCAGACCACTTACTACAGTGATGTGAATTAGCTAATTGTACGTCAAACTGAAGAGCTGTGTCATGCCGGATGGACCAATAGGAGGCAAGGAAATGGGGCCACTTATGACATCAATGCTGGCTTGGGAGGAGAGCAGCCTGCATGAGGGAGCTTTCCATTGAGTAGACAGACGGAGGGAGCAGAGTGATACTCAGACATCAGTGATATGGAAACCCAGCCCAGACTCTTTCTACATTTCCCATATTAAGTTGCAGTGTGCAGATGATTAAAATCAGAGCTACATCAGCAGTTTTGGAAAACAAACAAAAAGAAGCTAAATTTGAATGAATAAATCTACTTGTTCATACATAAATTCTTTGTACATGTGCTGAAAGTCTTGACTTTTACATTGGAGGCAAAAAATATACAATATACGAGTTGGGATTCATATTTCTGCTATATTTACTAGTGTACACATATTCCTGCCTTTTAAACATGCATGTATTTAAATAAAGATGCAGCTGTGTATCTTATAGCCTGAATTAACCAATGAATGATTGTGATCATTAATAGTAGCATTTTGTTTATTTATATATTTATTGTCTATCTATCTGGAATCTTACCAAGAAGTTCACAATCATAAAATGTTGAGGTTTTATCATAGTATGTGGCTGCTTTATTAATCTTAGTTACTTCTGAAAGCACTGAATGTAGCCAGTGATAAATGAAGTTGTGAGAAGATTAGCTCTACACAGCCAGCTGACTTGGATTAACAAATCTCACTCTTATGGTCAATTTTGATCCACCAGTAAAACTAACATAGATGGTTTTTGATTGTGGGAAGAAGCCAGATTACCCAGGGAAAACAAAACAAAACAAGTGGGCATGTAGAAAGCATACAAACTCCATTCAGAAAAGCCCCAGCTGAGATTTGAACTGTGACCTTCTTTTCTGTGGGGCAGCAAAACAAATCTACGGCCCCTTTACTAAAATGATCCGACAACATGGCATTTAACATGTTTGATATTTATATTCCTGCAGTCATGAAAAACAATGTTCACCCTCTTTCAGTTATCATGTTTAATTTTACAACAACAACAACCCATAGAAATCAAAACTAAATTAGATGAATACAGCTACAACTTCGGATGGATAACAACACATGACACATTATTTTTTAACAAATAAGTCAAAATTAAGGAGTGTGAGAACTAAGTACATGCTTACTATCTGCTTCCATAAAAAGTAACAGAGTAAGTAGCAGCTGGGTCCTGCTCATCAAATGCACTTTGTTAAATGATCATCAGCAAGTGCGTTATCCTCTTTAAAAACTCTCTCTTTTTTTTTTCTTCTTTTTGGCAGTTTGCTGGTCTGGAGCATTCAGATGTGTGTTATATGCCTAACACAAAACTATAGGGAAATTGTTTGGCCATAAAGTTCACCAAAGTTAATTGGTGGGAGTTCTCCTTACATTATGTTTATGGTTGCAGTAGGACCCAAATGCAGGAGTCGAGACAGACGTATTCCAAAAGAAGCACTTTGTTTCCAGAACAGCAAGGCAGAAACACAGGGAGAACAAAAAAACAAAAAAGTAGACCAGCAAGGAACAGACAAAGACAAGACCAAGACCAAACATGCATAAACATAAGGCAGACAGACAGAACTTCAAAATAAGACAGGAAACCAAGACAAAGACATAGAGCAGAACAAGGAGCAAGAAAACTGGATCACTAACACTGAAAAACCCAGAACACTACAAAACCAATAAACTAAACACCAAACAAAAATCTAAATCACGACACCTTACAATAATCTGTACGTATTCTTGAGTGAGGGAGGGGCAATAGGCTCATCCCTTAGTGGTGTTTTTTTTTTGTTTGGTCCTGGACACTTTCAAATGGCTCTGAGTGTGCACACACCTTCACTTTTTGTTTGTTTGTTTTGTGCATATAAGGAGTTAGTACAAAGTATAAAGCACAGTGGTGGAGGTGGTGATTTGGGCTTGTTTTGCTGCTGCTGCAGGTCCCGAGCACTTTGCAGGCAGTTACAGTCGTTGCATGCAAGAAACTCTGGTGAGAGGATATTAGACCTATGGATACCTCGAAACCAAACATCTGAGCTAACAAAGAAAGATGACGATGACACACATATGAGGTACAGAAAAGATTCTACAGCAAAGGGAGCCATAACAGCGAGCTGGGACGACATGTCATGATCATAATCCTCATCATTTCAGAACAGGTACCAAGACTGATTAACAAGCTTTGATGATCATTACACCAGAGTTATAATAGTTTTAATTTTTTCAATAGCTTTTATTTTTATTTTGTTTTTCAGTTTGTTTAATTATTTCATTTTATTTTTAGTTATTTTAAAAAGTGCATCTACAGTATCAATTTTACTTATAGTTTTTGTTAGTCATAGTTTTGTTGTAGTTTTTACAGTGTTGACTTACAGATATTGACCAAAGAAATCTTGGGTAAAAGAATGTTACCTGTCAACAATTCCATACATTACAAAAAGAAATATCCTTCTTTCCTTTGAATAATTAGAAAAATGTAATGTCAAAGGTCAAAAGGTGCTGGTAGCCAGAATGCAATGCAAAATAATGGATGTCATGAAACATCAAAGAATCATTTTTATTTAACTTTTAAATGACCAATCTTGAAAAATGATTATCGTCAAAGAAAAAAAAAAAAAAAGAATTCAATTCAATTCAATTCAATTTATTTATATAGTGCCTATTTACGACAAGACATCTCTAGGCGCTTGATGGGAGATCAGTGTGAATCTCCAACAAGGAGATGATGAACATATATGAACAGGACAACACACAGAAGCACCTGTCACACTCCCTCTACATATCTTCAGTCAAGTAATTTCTCATTAATTTCAAGGAAAACACACTTCCCAGGAGAGGTTGTAGACCAGATTACAGGAGGATACGCTCAACTAAAGCCTGGGAGGCAGGAGGACTGACTAAATCTAAAGCTCCTGGAGCAATCTTGGGATTAAAAAGCTTCCTTTGCCTTGCAGAAATCCAGTGTGTCATAGATGATTCCTCACCCAAGTATTTAGTTATTTCACTTGATGGAGACTTCATGACATGCTGGGCTGACCTTCTCCATTCCAGGCAAGTTGCAAAACAAAAAAGAAAACTAACTTAATTTCACCCGTTGTACGATTTTGTTTTAGATAGCTTTGCATTGTAAATTTTAGTTCTTATCTAGTTTTTGTTGTTGTTGTTGTTTTTTTTAACCTTTAGTTTTTATTTTTATTTCAGTCAAGAGGATTATTTTTTCACTGTTATTTCCTGTGTTGGTCTTAGTTTTCATTGTTTATAATAACTCTGCCTAACACAAGAGCAGCTGGCCTGAGATGGAAGATCATAACTAAGCTGAGCTGGATACCTTCAGCTTCCGTCACAGAAACTGTTCTGAAATTGGCTCCTGCTCTTAACTAAATCATGAACCAGGTGGATACTCAAACTGTCCAGATGCACGCTTGGCTATTTAAATAATCTGCATAATCCCTGTCGCAGGACTTTTCCACTTATACGCCTTCAGATGTTTTGACTTGAATATACTCGTTGGAAAGGGGTCAAGATTCAACAGCTGTGATTCCAGAAACAGCAACGAGAGAGAGACTCTCAAACTTATATGAGAAAAACCTCTGGGAAATGTGGGAAGTTTGTGATGTAATGATGGCCGGATGTGATGTTTCTTCTTGAGAAAAGATGTGAACCTGAGGTACAATTTGAGCAAAAAAGTGAGACCATATTTTTACATTGCTGATGTACTTCAATGATAATTGGTCCTTTGTTCATATTTTTCTTGACGCAAAAGGGTCATATCATGTCCATAATATGACTATTTTAGGAAAAAAAAAAGATTTTTCTCATGAATATGATAAATTTTAGGTCTCGGGAGAAAAATGAGAACTGTCTATCTTTATTGGGCCTGGCATTGTTAATAACAAGATGATGCACAAGGTAGAATAACAGCCATATTTTTCATAGGCGTTTGTTTGGACAAGCTGATGTAATTGCTATAAAAGAGTGTTACTCGATAATATGAATCCCTGGATTTATACAAATCTGTTTCTTTTTTCCCCTCCCCCAACTCTCTTTTGTTGTCAGCCCACAGCTCCTATGGGAAGGTGTTGGGACGATAAGAAACAGACAGCGTCGACAGCAGGGAGAGGCAGGAAGGGAGCGGAGGAGTGGAGAGACCTTTACATCTGTGTCTACTAGTGTACTCTCTTTCTATTTATGATTCCCAGATGTTCATCTGACACATTTTCCTTCAGTGCAAGTACACAAGTGAGCACATAAACACAGATGCACGATGCAAACACAGTAATAAGAAAAAAATGGCTTGCATATTTTTTCACTGGGTGGGGAATTTTGTTGCTTTGCCACTTTTTCATGGATTACTTTAGAAAAGAAGAAGAAGAAGCAGTTGAAGATAAAAATGAAGAATATATTTGGGTAATGGCATCACCAGTGACTTTTCAAGTCCTTTATTTATACAAGCTGAAAAACAATATTGTTAGACATGACCTAAAAGCTGCTCCAGAATATTACATTCTTTTCCTGTCACTGTGATGGTAGCAGTGATCCAGCAGGGGATTTTTTATATTTCTTATTTTCTTTCACTGCTGTTAAATGCTGCTTCATTCTAAAGTTTTAGAAATGAACAGCCATCAGCACAGAGGCCTGTGGCATTACACCCATTGTTTCTGGGCAAGCGTTTGCAAGTATGTGATGATATTTTATACCACATTACCTTCTGAATGTATCATATATTTTAAAAAGGGAAATGTGTTACAGGTCTTACATAGCTGTAAACTGTTTCTTTTTAAATAATATTGCATGATTACGGGCACAATTTTGGGACATTAAAAAAAAAATCTGCTTTTCCTTTCAGTTTATTTCCTTCATGGGTTGCCGTAGAGAATCATCTGCCTCCATCCAGCCCCTCTTCTACATCCTTGTACCTCTACACCTAACTAACTTCACCTCCATCTCTCCTAGACATTTACACACCTTTACAAATAGGACCATTTGTCACATCAGCCTAACTAATCTATTTGCATGTATCTATGGCCCCATAACAGCTTTCTTTCTGGACAAGGAAACCATAAGAATTATGACTAAATAGACTCTTTCCTTTGATCCTAGGCATTGTTAGTGTTAATCTATGCTAGTCTGCAAACTTATTTTAGGTTTGTTTGACTTATACCATTTAGAAAAATGGCTAACCTCTGCACTAGCGGCCCAGATTATAATTTCCAAAAAAGTTGGATCCTTTCTTCATTACAAATAACACACAAGCTCAAAGAAATGCACAAAACAAGACACTATCACGTCTGGCTTCTTTTCATGTCATTTTGGCTCCAAGTTTGGTCCACAAATTTGGTCCACTCTGGCATCATTTTACATTTTAACAATCAGCTTGCATTTGTGGATAGTGATATTAGTATGAGTCCAGAATAGAAAGTGCTACATAACCTTAAAGATGAGATTGTGCCTGAGGGATGGTTTATATTTCTGTTTAAGTACACTGTCTGCCTCTGGATGTGTATGAGCTGATTAGAGGATGTTTGTAAAGGAGAGGAATGATAAATTTTCATCCTAGAGACAATCTGCTTGGCAAGTCAGATACTTAACCCTTTCGGCAGTTAAAATCATGTTGTATATCCTTGATTGGAAAGCATATGCAGCTGAACACATTTATTTTATTATATTTGGTACAATAGAATATAGAAAATACATTTTTTTTAATTAAACTCAATATGGTGCCATTTGCTACATTAGCAACTATGTCCAAATTGTATGTTTAAACCCTAACTGTTGAATCACTAGTCCACTCACAGTTTTGTGTCTTTCTGGAGGGTTATAATGTCAGTGAACAATTTTAATAAACTGCTTTGAGGCTGGTAAAATGAAGCAGACTCGTAATAATCTGGCCTGTTTTGGCTTTATGGACTAACACTTAGTTAAGGAATGTTACAAAACTGGCTATCAATTCAGTCTATTTTTGCTGGCCAAATATATGCAGTGACTTTGGTCCTTTGTAAAACCCAGCAATATGATGTAGTCTTTGTAGAAAGAGCTTTAATGTTTGTTATTGATCAATAACAATGATTGATAGTAACACTGTATGGTGATATTTAATTTAGAAATCATTAGCACTCTTGTCAGTTTTGTCATCAAACAGTGATTTCTGCACATTAACAAATGCTAGATGACATAACTTGTTTAATCTGAATGTAGACTTAAAAAAGGCAAAATGTGTATATTTTTCTGGAACTTGCTCCACTGACATCTATGTGCAAAAAAAAAGAGATCTCATGAATACACATGTATATTTGTACCATGAAGAAACACCAGCAAGTGGCAGAGGGAATGAGTTTCATTATTTTTGTCATCATGTTGGCAGTATGCCATTTGTTCTGTGGTTTTTCTTCCAAAGCAGTCACAACCGCAATTTTTTTTTTTCCTAAGAAATAACTGTCTTTGTTAAACTGTGAGGCAACACCCCATGAATATTCTCTCTCTTACTAATTGCATGTGTGACTAGTCTGGGACTAATTTTCAAAGCAAAAGTGACAACTACAGAAAATCTGATGCCTTCTTTCATGATGTCATCAGAAATCTGGAGAACAACTTAAAAATACGCTTGAACTTTTCTTTGGTCACTACAATAGAAATTCCATGTTAATTTGGTACAAGACAGATTTCTCTTGTAGCATAGCTCTGCCTTCATGCAACCATATGGATAACCATGATGGTATTTTTGTCCTAATCCTTGCATTTGAAATGAGCTAATCTTGCAGTAGGATGTGTAACTGGAATTAATAATACAGATTTAAAAAATTTGTACCATATTTTTTCACCGCAAAGAATTTGTGGGTGTTTGGAAAGAAAATAAGGGCAGCTTGGAGTAACATGCTGTAAGTGTCATGGTGCCTCTTAGGCAGTATGTGTAATGACAAGGGAGCTCAAGTTCACACGGAGAGACAGATGAGGACATACACGGGTTAGCATCACGAAGACAGCTTGGAATGTTGAAACGTGCTTAACCAGGGACAATAAGAGGGGCGAGCCTGACGCTAACATGAAGTGAGAAGGGAGAATTGTGCTAAATGGGCTGGTTCTGTCACACACAGTAAGATCAGATGTGCAATGATATGAAGTCTTGAGCCCTATCACAGATGATGAATCTTCCTATCCAACACACACACACACACACCACACATGCACACACACACACAAAACACACATTTCCATCATTTCAGAGGAAGTTGCATTCATCAAACAT
>JBAMYA010045198.1:0-11888 GCA_037176975.1 Arrhamphus sclerolepis
GATGAGGACATCCTGCCTTGTTCCTGCACCAAAAAGATCTCATCCATCTTCTCCTCCACAGCTCCAGAACCTTCTCCTGGTTCAGACTGAGGTTTAAGATGTTCTGTAGAGTCCCACATAGAAGTTTTACCAGGTTTTCAGGGCTCTGGAGCTGACACCGTCTGGACCTGCTGCCTGGGCTGAGACCAGGGCAAAAGAATAAACTGATGACACTGTCAACCAGAGGTTTATGATCTGCATATCGCTGGAAGGAAAAGAATGTGATACCTCTACTGTAATTAGATCTTTCTTTTTCTTAAAAATCCCTCTGGTTCAAACATAAGTACCTCAGATCTCTGCAAGGAAAGCACTGCACCTTTGAAGTGGAGAAGAGCAGCCAGCGTCATCTGCTGGCAGGTGGAGACCAGGTGAAGCCAGAAAAAAACACGTAGAGTCATAATCAAGTCTTCTTTGTGTTTTTTGTTTGTTTGTTTTGTTTCTGGCAAGAACTTTGGAACATATACAATATAAACATTTTACAGAAACGCTGATGATTGTTGGGCATTAATGACTGTTGAGTGCTGGACTCGACTTTTAGGTTCACTAATTTTCCAACACGTATGAATTTCTTTTCTGACGCAGATCAACGACTCTACTGGTTCACCCCAGATGACTGAAACTGTCACCCCAACTCTGAGGCAGCAACAGACCCGGGACCCTTAAACTCCTCCACCTGAGGTAGCGCCCCACTCCCAACCCAGAGAAGGTAAACCACCCTTCTCCAGCTGAGAGCCATCATGGTCTCAGATTTGGAGATGCTCATTCTCATCCTGCAGCTTCATGGACAGCTGCTCCACTGGAGCTTTCAGGTCTGAAGCAGTGACATGCTGAATACAAGTTTCTTCAAATATCTTTTAATCTCATAATTTTGTTTTTGTTTTTTCTGAAGCTGAGGTATAAAAAGATTTAAGCTTCCCAGAAAAGCCCTGGGTTCTTATACTGGATTCATCTTTTGGTCCCATGAAGCTGGACTACAAAGAATGGACATTATTACCCTCTGAGATATCGAATCTGACATGATCGAATGATAGAACAGTTGTTCACATTGTGTTTTTCTCTCTATAATAAATCAGTCACCTCAGTAATAATTCAGAGGACAGAATCATTTAAAGCTCCCTTTTGTAAATTATGCATGTGTACAATAATGATGTTAGAGCTTGACAGTGGGCGCTGGTGTTAAACTTTAATTGAATTATTGTAAGGCTGATATTGACCAAAGGACTTCAATACTTCTGCATTTTGACTTGCAATTTACCAACTCTGGGGACACAACGTCTGAAAAAGACTTTCTCAGCACTTTTTTATTTTATTTTAATGTTACTGTATGTGGATTAAAGCCTTCTAAGTGAAAGCATTAAAGTGAAATTTGGGGGGAAAGTTAGATTAAGTGGGAATAATTTAGTTAAAATCAAATGAAATAATAGTTATCTAATGATTATCAGAGTACCAAGAATGTGTTGACTCTTGACTCTGGTGACCAGAGTCAATTCAAGTCAATTTATTTACATAGCTCCTATTTACAACAAGTCATCTCAATGTGCTTAAGAACCCCAGAACATGACAACACCATCAGTGGCAAGAAAAAACTCCCTGGAAGATATAAGCGAGTATAAATATGTGGTAGTTGGAGGGTCGGACTGCATGTCGGCCTCATCAGCAGGCGTCCCACAGTGGCATCCAGTCTACAGGTGCAGGTTAACACCAGGATGGTCAGAAGATGGAAGGTTTGGGAGGTGAGATGGAGCACAAGTTCACCAAGACATCAGCTGAAAAAGGAGAAGAGAGAGAGATGAAGATAGACAACACTGATTCTATGAAATGATTCAGGACAATCTGAGACTGAGATCACACAGACAGGATGACGATGCTCAGTGGACAACAGGAGTCCCCCCAGCATCCTGGGACTATAGCAGCATAACTAGGAGGTGGTCTAAGAGACTCCCCCCAGCAGCCTAGGCCTAGAGCAGCATAACTAGGAGGTGGACTAAGACACTCCCTCCAGTAACCTAGGACTATGGCAGCATAACTAGGAGGTGGTCTAAGAGACTCTCCCCAGCACCCTTGGACTATAAGCAGCATAACTAGGAGGTGGTCTAAGAGACTCCCCCCAGCAGCCCAGTACTACAGCAGCATAACTAGGAGGTGGACTAAGACACTCCCTCCAGTAACCTAGGACTATGGCAGCATAAAAGTGGTCTAAGAAACTCCGCCCAGTAACCTAGGACTATAGCAGCATAACTAGGAGGTGGTCTAAAAGACTCCTTCCAGCAGTCAATTCAATTCAATTCAATTTATTTATATAGCGCCTATTTACGACAAGTCATCTCTAGGCGCTTAAGAAACCCAGAGCTTGACGACCGAGCACATGGCCTATAGCACAGTCTAGGCCTATAGCAGCATAACTAGGAGGTGGTCTAAGAGACTAGGCTTTATCAAAGAAAAGAGAGCCAGGAAACTCAGCAGCATCCACTGCGTGTCATGTGTTCAACAAAAATGGGAGAATCACCCAAAATGTAAAGCAAGAAGCATCAAGAATGAGGTCTCACTGAGAGCTAAAACTGGTTGAAAGTGTAGATGAAACATTAGCTCAATAGGGCCATTGTTGTTCTTTTATTTCATGTAAACATAGTTGCATTAAAAAAAGATAAATTAAAAAAAAAAAATGTCTCATTTATGTCCAGGATGGAAAAAATAACGGATGCCGTTAACCTTTGTCAGTTCACACATGTGAAAGCTTATCAATCAGAGCTGAATAATATGGGTGTTGTTCACAAAACAGACGATCAAGGAGAAAATCAGTGCACACTGTTCACACACACACACACACACTGACAAATACAAGCAAAAGCTCTCACATCAGTAGTTCATAATGTTTTCATCTTCATCCATCCATCCATCATCCCTCCATCATTGTCTATGACTTTATTCACATCAGCACTGAGGTGGAGTCATTGCTGGGTTAATGACGCTTCTCCTGCCGCTGACCTTTCTCACTGCAGAATGAAGGACCAGCTGATACGTGAATGGAGCCGTGTTGACATATCAATCTCTTTTGTAGTTTTCTATTGCAGCTGTCACACACACACACACACACACACACGTTGTTGTTCTATACACTTATCATGACCACTCGGTGCCCTGAGGGTGATAAACGTGGGTTACCGTGGTTACACACACGTGCTGCACATTGCAGAATCAGGAAAACCACATGTTTTGGTGTTAATCCCTGTGTCATTATACGTCTTCAATAATCAATACAGCACAATGTACCTGGGGGAGGCTAACTGAACAGGTGATCAATACTGGGGTGAGGATATTGATTAACATAAAAAAATGTAAAAGATAAAAAGCCATAAATATGATTTTTCCTTATCCTTCAATACTTTTTCTCTGTGGTGAGCATCATAATTTACTAGAGCATTAAAACGTATGTTTTCTAAAAAATAAATAAGCTTCACGTAATAAATTCTAGTCATAAAAACTGACATCTGTAAAAACGATTGTTTCCCAGCATGAGTGACGCCGTAGAAGACTCCTTCAGAGACAGCAGAGAAGACGGTCTCTTTATAAATTGTCCCTTCATGGATTTATTCCTGATGTGTTTTGGGGGAAAAATATTATTTCATTTGTTTCATTTTTGTTTTTATTGTCTATAAAAGCGAATGTATCCCAAAAACAAAGTTATGAACTCACTCCAAATATATTTCCTGTGGTGAAATGATTTTGTGCAACTTTTGTTTATTTACAATTTTGAGGTAAACAGTCTGTTTTTTAAACAATTACTGTAAAATTACAACTTTTACAAAAACTTTCTTTGTCATTTTTAGTAAATAATGTAGTTTGTGTGGTCTTATTACATGCAGAGTATTACCTTAACCTTATTAACTTAAGTTTGGCTTATAGCAAATAAAATACACCAAATGCACCACAGAATGTAAAACAGTAAAGTTATGCTCAGGCAGACTGTCAGAAGGGTTACTATTAATAACTTCATGTCATACAGGTGCTTATAGTGTTTGAGTGGGTATTAAATGATTTTATAAAGACAGGCTTTAGTTCATTTCTCTCCTTCCTTCAGTAGTTGCCGTCTCTGGTTGTCCTCTTCTGTTAACAAAGGAAAGAAGGGACATTGTTCAAACATGATTTTGAAGTTGACGTTACATGAGACAGTCCTGCCAGGACGATGTACCCGGTTTTGTTCTTTCAAATAGAGAACTGCTTGGGATGCATGATGTTGCTCATCTGGTTTAATTAATGGAGCAGGAGTCAAACCATAATTGCGCTTGGACCTGCTCAGTGTTTGCTCTGAAAACATCAACAGTCTCATACAGTTGTTGCTCTCTATTAACAAAATGGCTTTCTGCCTCGGCCCAGCGGAGGGGAGGAGGGTTGGACACAATTACAAAACCAGGAACAGAGTCTGGTCCAGAGTCCTTGAACTCAATCACAGCTTCATTTACAACCCAGAGAAAAGCTAGCTAGTGTTCAGTTTCAAACTAGAAAACACAATCTCTTATTCAAAGATGAGTTTGTGCTTGTTGCTCTGCGTCATTTTGCTTTTGCATCGTTTCATTTTCCTCCTCCACTGGGCCGGGACAGGAGGGCCGCCAGGGGAACGTGAGGGATCATCTCAACTTTGCCCGCAGATGTGATGCTGTTTAAAAGAAGGTCTGTTCATCCTTCTTCATTTCTGTCAGTCGCTGGTTTTACTGGGGATATTTGGTGCAACAGTTGCATGTCTGCTGCACATTTCCTGCCAGGCAGCGATATAAATGGTTTTTCACAGCTATGTTCCCCCCTGAAATGTCGTGAAATTTAGTGTCGACGTGATCGTCCTTTACAGAATGAATCCAAAGTTATTTGTAATAAGCAGTCACTCTGCTTTCCAACACGTGAAAAATGAAATTAACTTTTGGCATTCGTTTGCAGCTATACGTGCACGACTCCTATACATCTCAGAAGACCTATCACCTCATCATTAATTCTCACCAGTAATCCAACAAGCTCGAGCAGAGGAAAGAAAGAAACTTTATTTTCACAGGGTTTTTTGCATTCTAATCAAATAGGTCTTTTTGGTTTCCCTGAGCAGGACATTTCATTCTGCATCCATTTATTATATCTTAATGGGATTTTGAAGTGATGTGTGTTTTCACTGTGCAGCAGTTCACTAAATATGTCACTAATGGATGACATTTAATTCTTTCCTGCAGTTGCTTAGAAAAAGAAAAATGGATTTAAAATGTCCTGTCAGTACATGTTTGGACGGTGCAGACGCTTTAATGCTTCACACCTTTTGTAAGACAACTCGTGGAAAGTGGAAAGTTTAGAAGAAGTTTAGCTATGAGTGTGCGTCTGTGAGTCATTAGCTTGCAAATGGCTTCGTTTTGTTTTTCCTCTGAAAACCTCAGCACTAATTTAACCAGTTTCATCAGCAGCTGAAAGTGAATTTGAATTTCACCGAACTGTGAACAAAACTCAGATAAGCTGAGGGATAAGAAAATCACAAAAACCGTCTGATTCTGTCAGAGAATCCCAGAATAAAACCAATATCATGCCAAAATAAATGTTGTGAAACATGTAATCAAGCGGTGAAAAATGAGCTGCCAGAATAAGCAGTTAGTGGTTGGCAGCCCTCTAAATGGCAGCTTAGCTGTAAAGGAGATGAACTGAGATTAGTTATCACACCTGCGAGAGCAGGATGAGGTACCACTTAAAGCTGGAGTTATTATGCTTGTCTGAGTTTTGAAAAACTGTTTAGCACCTGATGAAGTTGTGTCAAGATTTCATACCAGCTGGATATAAATGTGTGTTTGAGTGCTGATGAAAGTCTGTGTGTTGAATGTCACCTATACATCATAAACTATTTTTAGCAGTAGTATATAGTAATATTTGCAGCCCATTGCTGCTGTAGAGAGCAACAATGATCCTCCCTCTGTATGCTACATTTATTTATGTATTTTAAAGGCTTCCATCGTCTTCTTTTAAGGTCCTCAGAAATCTTCTTGTTCTGTCTCATGAAACACTCAAACCATCCAGCTGATCCCTGTTCCTGAAATAAAACCCAGCTCACATTCAGACATCATCATCCCATCAATCTCCAGTCGTACCAGTTCACATATTTTTGTCCCTCTGTGGATATATTAAATATACACATCTCATTTGTTTAGTTGGTCTCTGTACATCCTTATACAACTTCTTGATCTGATGAGTATTGTTGCTGATGTCCAACCATGTTCTCATCTTGTGATGGCTGCTTCCAGCAGGATGTCGTCCAAAAAGAAAAAAAAACAGTCTACTCATCTCAAAATGTTGTGTGTTTTTTCTTCTTCTATGTTTGGCCATAACTCTGAGCTCGCTGTACTCGCTGGCCTACGCAGTCACAATCTAATGGAGCGATCGATGGGATGTCATGGAACAGGAGATTTGCATCATGAATGCACAACAAATCTGCAACAACTGTCACACTGTCATATCACTGTCCCCGGGGACATTTCCAGCACCTGGTTGAGTCTACATCATGAAAATCTACCTGCTGAGTATAATCTACCATAAAGAGGAGGAAAAGCAGGTATTTTTGTACTTGCTAACGACACCTACTGATGGTGGCGTCCATCATCAGTGATCAATGATCAAATGTGCTGAAAACGTTCTTCTCAGCAGTAATTCTGATGATCATTTCCAGTCACACACCTAAAACTTGCTTTTGTCTCTGAGCATATCTGAAGAGAACCTTGAGAATTCAGGAGTGTCGTTAACTTTATTTAGCTTTGTGTGTCTCCAGTTTTCATTTTCTCTGCGTACTGCTGCACAACTCGATTAGCTAATATTTGTTTGGGGGTGACTGTTTTCTTTTAGTATCTACATCTTGTCAAAATGTCCCTTCTTTTAGATTTGTTTGTGACTGGCTCCAACTGTTTTTCTGATTTCATCTCACACAAATCAAACATTCTTTCACTGTTATCTCACAGAACAACTGCTTCACAGGCCTCCAGGAGCAGCAGGTATAATTTTATGTTTCATTAGAAAATAGAACATTAATTAAATCACAGATTCTTTACAGCTTCTGCCAGGGTCTTCATATACAATATTGGGATCCTGCTAAAGCTAATGAAGCGTAGCTGCTGGTTGTGTTGGAGCGGAGGATGGAAAGTTAATGAATGTATCCGTATTGGTATGAAATTAAACTGGCTGCCCATTAGTTTTGGAGTTAATTTCCAGACTGAATGCTCTCAAGGCTCTGGCAAAGTCAATCTTCAAAGCCAATTTTTCTGGTAATGCAGAGTCTTATAACTTATCTCAGCTACAGTCTTTTCCATAATGCGTCTAGTTTGTTGCTAGGAGGCAACTCTGTGCACCAGTAGACGCCCAGTATTATTGGACTTCTGAGGATTAGCTAGGCAGTTCTTGGTTTTGCTCCACAGATCTCTGGCATGGAGGCAACAAGGGGAGAAGTTGGAATGAGGAGCATGGATGTCATCTCTTTGCAGCCTCTCCTGGACTGTCTGACAGCCAGCAGAGTGGAGAGCAGCAGGGCGTTTGGGCAGACGGAGAGCCTGCAGCGTGCATTTTAAACGAGAGCAGGCCACTCTTTACAGACAGCGCGCCGTGAGAGGAAGAACTAAACAAAGAGGAGGAGGAGAGCAATTATCACTCATTCACTTCACTTTTGGAAACAGTAAATACATTTAAGTTTACATAAGGACAAAATTAAATACAAATTCTAATGGAAATAAGATGCCAATTATCTTTTGTCAATTGTACAACGATTTGTATTAGTGAGCTCAAATCCTCAAAGTCATCTGATTCACATGCAAACAATGAACAGTAGAAAATATTGACTATAACAAATGGAAATGCAAATGTGGTCCTCCCTTAAGCAC
Organism: Arrhamphus sclerolepis; assembly: GCA_037176975.1. Lineage (NCBI taxonomy): Eukaryota > Metazoa > Chordata > Actinopteri > Beloniformes > Hemiramphidae > Arrhamphus > Arrhamphus sclerolepis. The sequence continues at coordinate 7,920 of JBAMYA010045198.1, forward strand.
AGAGCTGCTCCACAGCAGCGAGTGCATACACAATGACCAAACTGTGACATCTGTAGATGCTAAAATGGGGTTGCTGAGGAGAATTGGAAAGCAGAAGCATCAGAGGAGCTGGAAACAATGAGGAATGAGTGCAGAAGCCGAACCCCTGAAACTGGAAACTGGAAAATTAAAAGAAAATGGTGTAAGAGGCTGATGAGAGAAAATGAAGCTCCTGAGATTAAAGTCAATAAGAAAAATCAAGATAGTTCAGGATAATCAAGGAATCAGTGCCACTTACAAATGAGTTCAGAAATAACATCTGCAAGTTAACAGTCACTAGAGATAACAGCAGACATTTGGAGACATCTCCTGGCTCTGAGAACAGGGAGGCGTGTCCTCACCACGGCCTGATTGACCTAATTATCACTGATTATCTGCCTCCAATTGCTTGTTGTCAAATTGCAAAGTCCATAATCAAGATCAACAGCACAACAGATGATTATGCTGTAAAAGTTGCCATTACAGTCATCATCTGTAAACCGTGTCCCCCTCTGAGGCCGAGTCAGCCCCCACGCTGATAATGAGCTTTTCAAAGCTAATTGAAATAAACAGCTAAATGTGTCAACATGAATGAGTCAAACGGTCCTGCAGGTCACAATAAACAGCCAGTCATCCATCAAACTCAACAGACGGAGACTGTTCGCCACCACAGCAGGCAGAAAAAACTTTAGTTTGTGGCTTAAATTCACACAAGTGGAAGTGCAGACAGCTGTCTTCTGCTGCAGCCGTCATCTGCATCATTTCAGATTTTATGTGGAGTGAAACTGCCTCAGTGTGGCCACTCCCACTCATCTGAACAGCAGTTATTTCATCTTAATCTCCTGGACCCGATCCTGCCCATTTCTGCAGGTTTTATAGAAATACGAGCGTGCAGCATTAAAGCTGCTCATGCCGCAGCCGGCAGAAGACCTCAGGAATGTCCTGCTGGGTGAGGTTTTACCGTTAGGCCTCTGATCAGCAGAGAGAGTCGTGTAATTGAGTTTGACGTTCTACACGTTAGCTCATTCTGTCCCTGAGCTGACCAGAATAGCGAAGACAGTCCGGATCATCTGCATTTAGAGCTGAAAGCTGTTGAACACAACCGCTGATGTAGAACCGCTTGAACAGATAAAAGTGGAGCCTTCAGGCATTCAGGAATGATTAACCCACAGTTCTCTTCCTGATATCTTGGCTGATTTCTTTTGATTTTCCCATGACGTCACTGATGTCACAGAAGAAAGCAGTGTGTTTGAGGTGTGGATTAAAATACATCCACAGGCTGCCTCCAGTTAACTCAGATGTTGTCAGTGAACCTATCAGAAGCTTCCAGAGCTATGACATCATCAATTGGACTTTCTCAAATTGTTTAAAGGCATAGTAACCCTTCTGTGATTTAGCAAAAAGAAACAACTGACTTCATGCCAGAAAACTTAGTCTTCAGACAGTGAGAAAAAAAACTTTTGTTTTGTTTTTACTTATTTTTAATTTTTACAGTGTATGTAATCTTGAAATTAACTGAAATTCCAAGGTCGGTTTGTGATTTACACTTGAGGAGACTGTTGGCTGTAGAAGAAGCACCTATGCATGGATGGTTTTTGCTAATTTTATTATTGATCAGTGGTCTGTGGTTTATCACAGAGCAGTCTGGTGATGGAAATGTGACGGAGGTGCATTTAGAAACAGTCTACAAATGATCCTCAGATTCACTTGATGGAAACATGCAGCTGACTCATGTTAGAAAGGTGAACTTACATTTGTAAAATACCACCTAGCCTAGCTTTACCATTAGCCAGGGGTGATTTTGGTCTAACCTTTTTTTAAAAAAATTATATGTAGTAATTTAAAAATGATGCATCACTGATAACTAGTCCAGCCCAATTCAAAAAAGCACTGGGTTTCTGGATCAAACTATCATTCTTCATCACGTCCTCCAAAGTCCAATCATGTACTTTGAACAGCTACTTGACTACATTAAGAAGTGTCAGCAGCTGCAGGACTGAATCCAGTCTTTCTGCAAAAGGAAGAAAGAAAGTTTCGATCGATCACAGCCAGCAGCTGGCCCCATCCATCTCTCTGTTATCAGCTAGATTTCAGGAGGAAAAAACAAAGTTAATGCAGAGAGTTCTGCAGGATGTGAGGCTGCTGAACCGAGCCGTGCACTGCTGTAAAGTGCCTCACATTCTACCAAACATGCTTAAAGATGCTACAACGATGACTCACTTTCTTTTTCCTGCTGTCATCCTCATTTTACAGTCTCCAAACGTCTCTGCGTGATGCGTATCTTTTGTCTTTTCTAAAACAGAGATTAAGCTCCTCTTTCATCATCCACCTTTGGTTTGACTGTCCCCTGAGTCTGCATCAGGTGCTACGCCTTAAGGTGTGTCCAAATGTGACAGAAATGGGGGCAGACGTCCCCTCGCTCCACAGACGTTTGCATGGTTGTGTTTCATGAGCTGCTAACCAGAAAAGCCGTTCATCCTGCAGCTAGGAACATTCATTTAACTCCAAATTCAAGGTTTCAAGAAAGAAGGGAAAAAGTTTCTAGTTCCTCAGCAGCTTTGACAGATTACAGCCCACAGAAGCAGCATCCACAGATTGAGCTGATGAAAACACAGTGCACCGCTGACAGACATTTCTAATATGGGCCACATCACAGTCCCATCAGAACTGACAGAGAGATTTATGCTCCCTTTCCTTGCATCTCCACTCAGGCCCTGAAAACTGGAGCAAATCTTGTGACAACAGCTTGACATTAAATTTTCCATAAAGCTGATGTCTGAAACAAAACACAGAGCACAGACAAACATTGATCAAAGGAACAGGACAGAGTGGGCCTGTACTGTCAGCCGGTTCCTTCGTGGAGATTTAAGACCGCGCACACGATTCGGTAATGGTTTCATTTTATGTCTGCAACAAATCAAAATGCAGAAAAGCCCGTGATGACACAACTCTCATTTATTTCTTGCAAACTGACAGGTCAGCGTTGTGTCTTCTTCTGGGGGTTTGTTTCTTTAATGAGGACGCAAACGGACATCAGTCTTTTCTACTGGTTCCCAGTCAGTCCAGAAATCTCTCTGAAATGTCGTTTTCATGGTTTTTGCATCATCCGTGTATTTCACATATTCATTCCTTATGAAAAGTTTCTTTTCACCTCTAGAAAAACTTTCACAGTTCACTTATGAACGATGAAAGCTCCTAAGTCCTAGTTATTTTATTTCTTTGTTTGTTTGTTTTCCCTTAACACAGACATAATTATTGCTGCAGCACACGTCTTGACTTCAAGCAAGCCTGTTCTGCAGGAGCTCGAAGGCTCCCACCAAGAAGAGCCCGAAGCATAAATGACGAATTTTATTGACCTAAGACGGCAAGCAGCAGAAAAAAGAGCAGCTCCACTCCCACCAGTTTTAAAATAAAAGATGCACAGGTTTTATGCTGCAGTTAGATTTTATTGTTGTTCAGGAAAAGCCTCTCTCAAAAGAAAATAATAAGAGGACAGTAAATCCCAGTCGCTGTTGAGAATGCCTTCCACTGAGAATAATGTCTGACCCTGAAGATGAATAATTTCTGTGGGTGGGGGGGCTGACAGATGCAGTTTTAATCTCCCCAGTTTACAGATTCCTGAGGGCTGTTTCACAAAAGTAGGATTCAGAAATCCAGGATATGAGATAAACCAGGCTTGACATAGCGCCATCTGTTCATCCTGGCTTCATCCGTTTCACAAAGACCAAACCAGGCTCAGGAGGTGCAGCTTTGTTGAGCCAGGTTTAAGTAATCCAGGTGTAAGACATCCACAGATTTCTTCAGCAGACCATGAGGTCGATCCCAGATTCACTGATTCTACAATGGATAAACTGCGTGCGTCAACTTTTCACCCAATGAGCAACATCTTTAGATGGAGGCTGATGAAGAAATGAAGCATCATCATCCTAAAGAAAGGAAACACTGCTGCTG
>JBAMYA010045199.1:0-11888 GCA_037176975.1 Arrhamphus sclerolepis
ATAATAATAAAAACACATAAAAGCCATCACACACCAAAAATATACCAATTAGAAACATAAAGAAAGCAGCCTCCCCATGGTTGTGGTAATTCCAGAAAGAAATGGTGCAAAGTCTACTTTCATCCCTGGTTACAGTCTTTTTAAGTTTGGGGAAAAGTTCCATCTTAAAAACTTAGAGACAGAGCTCTTTCAATTTACAAAAGCCGTCTCACAGAAGGGAAAAATCCCATATTACCCATTACCCTTCTTTTGGCCCATATTCATTTCCACAGACTGAATTGATAATCTGGGATATACCATGTACTTATGTAAATTAATTTAAAGTTATGATCTCCACTGACAAAGTAATTGTCTTAAACAGCTTTCTTAAATTGCATTCATATGCAGTTCATTTTCGGAGAGCAATTTATATTCCCTGGAAACATTTTGTTCCACTTCTGGAAACAGTGTGGCATTCGTAAAGAGCTAGCAAAACTGATAGAGAGGCAGTCAGCACTGACATCTTGGGTTTTTGTAAATATTTCACGAAGACAGAAGTGATTTCCCTCACCTTAAAGAATGAATATTTACAGTTCTTTTTGTTTTTCCATTTAAATATGTATCAAATGCTGGAAGTTCACTCAAGCATGGCAGAAAATCAGTAAGTTCACTGTGTTGTTTGATTGGATCATTTAGCTTAAATGACTGCTTTGAAGCTTTGCAGACCCAGCAGTGTAAAGTCTGTCTGCTGTTGGCATGTCACGGCCATCCACAGTTTACAACAGCATTGCATCACATGCTTTTCACAAACATCCTGCTCTGTTCTTGCTTGTTTGTCTTGTCTTATGTCTGTACAGAACCAGGAACAAAAAATAAATAAAAAATAATAACCTTGCATAAAAGGTCAAATGCACCAGATGTGGTTACTGCAAAGCAAAAATGAAATGCAGCCTCAGGTCTGACATGACACCTAATCTGCTGATACTGATCCAGTTGACATTAACTGAAGATGTAATTTCTGTTAAGACAGACTTTTTCACTCAGGAGCATTTTTTCTGTTGTTTATCTCATAAGTAGCTTACTCACTGAACCCAAGCATAAGAGTCTAATTAAGCTTGCTCTTCACTATTTCCATTGAAATAACTTGGATGTTTATCAGCATCGTAAAATTCTCTGGGATTATATTTGCTTCCCATTTGTTAAAAGATTCTTCCTCTTCTCCCATATGTTCTGATTTAGCCACAATATTCAGAAGGCACGCAAAGAGTCCAACTGGCCTCCAATGAGTACATGTAAGGTGGAAAACAACGTTTTTGTGGAAACGGGATTCCTGGAATGAATTAGTCCCTGGACACCCCTGCAACAGGTGGAAACAGTTGGGTTTCTCCAAATGTGTTTATGTTACGAGGACATTGTGTGTGCGTTGTCTGGGATTAATGATGTAAAAGTGTTTGTTTCTATGAATAAGTCAGTAAGTCATATGAAGGTTTGTTTTGCTCACAATAAAGTGCATGTTTGTTTTGTTTTTTTCTTTTCTTGTAAGAGAAATTGTGTGATTTTTGTTGTGTCTCCAACAAACAAATAAGTGTTTCTAATTCTGTTAAATGTTAGTGGCATAACTGGGGTCACTAACTGAGAAATCTAGACGGACTTCAAGCAAATTAGATTTTGCTCAGCTGGTCCATCTGGAAGTTAATTAATTATGACTAAAGGTCTTGGGGAGCCAATCAGATCAATCTACTATTATACAGAGACTCGCTTAACACGAAGACGATATAGCGGAGACATTGTGATCTGAATGGTAAACAGCAATTATTTGAATTGGCTTTAACATTGATAGTTAATTAATGATTTGGACTTCTGTGATGTGCTGCATTCATACTGTATGATTTGAGACATCTCAGGCAAAGGATTGGAAATTGTGGGAAATATCAACCATCATAGCTCAAAAACAGTGATGTAGAGTTCAAAATGAAGCTGGAGCAAAGATGGAAAAATAGAACCGCCTTGCGACCAAATATCAGCAGTGTCAGAAATTTGGAGGAATCATCTCAAAGTGAGTCGGTCTGTTGCTGCCTCTACGATCTCTGTCAGCTCACCATGCTGTAAACTGCTTACAGATTTCACACAGTGCAATAAGACTGCAAAAGTTGTACAGTATAAACCGACATTAGAGATTGTGCTGGATGATGATACTCATCTTATTGAATAAAGGAAGCGATTCAAGAAGTAATCTAAACATGATTATACGTATATGTAACTTTAGCTGTAGCCGGCTCACAAACGGCTCCAATTTTTTTGAAGATACTAGTTGAGTGTTTTAGCACCATGGCAACAATCACTGGATTCCGTTTTCATTACATAAGCATCTCTCTCCATCAAACTTCTCTTCACAACACTCTCCCATTGACATGCTTGCATCGCTCTGAAAACATCACCTTGTTCGTTGCTCTGATTGATTGTAGCTCTAACCAACTGCGTGCAGAGGAAGTTTGAGAAGCAACAGTTGGTCCCCCCTCCTGGATGAGGAAATCTTGATGGCTCTTTTTTAGATCCTAGATATGTGTGGACGTAGGATTCTCATCTATCAGGCTATGGGCTGACATGATAGACTCACAAATCAGAAAAGTTGGGAGTGCTCATTTCCTTTTCTGTTGATCAGTTTTCTTCCTTATACTTTGTTGGTATGTGTCTGTTTCTCTTATCTTTGTATATCTGTCTTCAACTGCAACACAGTTCACCACACAAACACAAACACCGACATCTGCTTCATTTGCTTTTGTTAATAAACATTGAACAGTTGTTCAATTTCAGGCCTACAACACATTCCAAAAGCTATTAGCATTGTGTGCAATTAAAACAAAAACACTAAAACCCAATAAATAAATACTAAGTTTCAGCTAAAAATGACTTGATGGTTGTGAAATTCTGACCATGAATCATACTTTTACTTGACAAGAAATTTTGTTTTCAGTTTAGATCAGAACGATGCTCAGGGGTTTGAAAGAAGTGGAACTTTAGAACTTGTGTACTAGAACTTTAGATCAAATTTAAAAAAAAGAAAGAGAAAAAAATTGCTAAAGCAACAAGTAATGAGGAAGAGACACTGAAAATTATCCCCTATTTCTTAATTCTAGGTTCCGAGGGGGTGGGAGATGAAGAGCCAGAAACAACAAACTCATAAATTAAATTTCATAATGCTGGCAGAGTGTGTTTATGTAGTTAGTCAAAACAAGATTTTTAGTTAAAGGGAAGAGGCAAAAAAAGATGGAACTCTGGGTAGTGATGCTTATTGTAACAGTAAATTACAATGGCTAATTATGGAATAAAAAAATCTAAATGATCTCATGTATAGATCCATCCATCCATTATCTATCATGTATAGATCTATGGTTTAAATCTAGGCAAGAATGCAGCAATTTGCAGTGTAGTAAAGAGGTAAAAGAAAAAAACATTTGTAGAGATAGCATGGTACACAAGGTAGTCTGAGTTTTGTAGAACAAAGACCCAAAACCCAAAATTTGAGACCCAGCATCTGTAACCAAGAGTTCAATCATCTTTCTCAGTTACACTTTCATTTTTTCTGTATCAGTTCTAAAACCATCTCCATTTGGTTCAGTTACGCTCTTTCTTTTTGCGGTTGCAATTCTGAAATGAGTGTCAAATCAGTGACAAATCAATCTGCAACAGAGTTGGTGGAACATAGCTGAGATCTAGTAGCTCATTGGCTGCTGAGTGAGTCAAAGTCAGAGCACCAAACCTCTGCTCATAAATGCAGTGCTGCCAACGTAGTGACTTTATATTTACTTTAGATTGGGGAGTGTCCAGACTCCTGTAGCAACTCTTTTTAATATTTTTATAAAGTGACAAGCATCTACAAATCTTGTGACTTGTTCTGGTGTTATTGGGGACTTTTGTGTCCTGATGTGAAAGCATGAATCGTTTGTATGTTCTCCATCTGAGATCTCTGATATGCCTCGCCTCCTCTGCTGTTGATTGATGTGGCACTGATTTGACACTCATTTCAGAATTGCAAAAAGCGCAAGGGAGAAAGAGTATTGAAAAATGGAGATGCTTTTAGAACTGATTTGGAAAAAAGAAAAGTGTAACCAAGAAAGGCGATTGAACACTCAGTTACAGTTATCTCCATGATGTCAACTTTTTCTTTAAAAAATCCTCAAAGCCTCAACACATCACACAGCAGGGGACAGCAAGTCACAGGAATTCTTTCAGCCCCTGTAGGATTAAAAAAAGTGCACCTCTAGTGGGACAATGCGGTATCACATGATGTGCTGGAATCTTGTCTTTTTAAGGGCCTTTTTTATGAGAAGGAATAGCAACCGTACAAAATTGCAGAAGTTATACTGTCCCAACCTTTTTGGAATGGGTTGAATGTCCAAAATACACAAGTACATACCTATTAATGAATAAAATTAAACTAACTAGAGGAGAACACAAAATACTTGTTTTTGGGTTCCTACTGTATCAATCTTAGGGTTTTTATTTATTTTTTCTGTTGCATCCCAACTTTTTCTGACATGGCCATTGCATTGCAAAACATTCCATAATAACCACAACAGTCTCAGACAGGGGCTGTTATTGTCCTGGCCTCTAGCAAAGCTGTTTTTTGTCAGTTAAACCCCGCTTATGTCTGGTTTGCAATGTTTCTCCAGTCACCAGTGGGAGACCCTGATCTGATTTTGTCTGTAATGTGCTTTCTCATGTCCAGTGTCGACTCATTAAGCATTAATGGCTCCATTGAATAAATTCATGCCCTTTAGCTCCCTTCCACCTCTTTGATTCTCAGCTGATGTGACTTGGGCTGTTGCTGCGCTTTCCTGACTGAAAGCCAAACTTCCCAGCCAAGCGAATGATGAGAAACAGGCTAATACTTTCCAGATGTTCCAACCAATAGCCCTCATTTATCTACCATGGAGTCTCAAAAAAAGAAAAAGAAAAAAAAAAGAGAGAACCACTGGAGTGATTTTCTGATTTCCTCTCCTCCTAAAGCAGCAGGACTTTTCACTGGTGTCCCCTACTGATGGTAAAATATACAGCCATGCTTGTGGCCTCATACACTGACCCACTGGAAGCCTCATAAATTGATGTAACAGTACCTTGTCAGTGCACCATATTTAATTTTACTACCGCCTCTCAACAATGTTTACATATTAACGAAAGGAATGATAAAACCCCAGCGGCCAGTCAGAACCTCTTTAAAGGCATGAAAGGAATATTGTTTGAAACTTAGTGGTGAAGCCCAGATCATGTTTTTGAAAAGTAAACCTTGATTTTGTGCCAGGAGCTCATGCGGTTTCAGACTTCTGTGCAGATATACCAGGGTGCGTTTTTTTCTTATATCGTGCCAGAGAGTGTGTAACATTTTCTTATATCAAAATAAGATCAGATTGCTGCCTTTAATGTGGTGAGATTTCTATGCCCACTTGTTCCAGGGGAACACAATATTGAGATAAAACTTGTTTTTTAAATTTTTTTTCCAATAATAAATCTAGGCTTACTTAAATACACAGCCGCACGCAAGTGTGATTGAAATGCGACATAAGGCCGATTCAGCCTCACATGGACAGCTCTAAACTTCAGATGTGAATGAGCCCAAGACAAATTGAGATCCAGTTCCTGGGATTACACTTGAAGGTGGTCTAGACCACATTCCTTTGGCAGCGTGTATGCATGTAGGTCTTGGGCTACATTGCAGGATCGCCTGCTGAGCTGCTGTGACTCCTGCTGGTGAAAACCAACAATGCATTTGTTCAGGTAGCCACAGCTCTAACAACTCCATCTGTATAAGACACAAACAGGTTTTTGCTGTCTTATATTCAGCCACATCCCTTTTATGAAATGTTTCAGGGCTGGATTTGAGATTCCAGGAACTGTTTAGGTGTGGAGGGATGCAGGGTTTTTGAGAAAGGATATAAACATTTGGTCGTTGCAATCAAAAATGTACATATTTAATTTCTCTACACAAGAGGGCCATGAGATCTGAAGTGGAAATGCATATTAATGACAATCAGTGACAAATGAGCAGGGCCGAAGAGGAGCCTAGGGTCTACCAAATCCCCATTCACAATCAACAGGCTTTAAAACAGGCTCTGACATTTAAAACTTATAAACAGCCTCCATGATGTCTTCCAATTTGGGTGCTAATCAGGAGGTACTTGAAAAAATGGAAATATGTAGAAAAGTGGAATGTGGCTGCTGCTGACCACATTGTCAATGTCTATATTGTTATTACTCTACTGGCTGTGTTTATTTATACATGTTCTATATTTATCTGTCTTACATACAGTCTCAGCCTTCAATGTTGTGGATGTAACACTGACATAGAAAACAAATCAAATGTTGAAAGTGGGACATTTTACCATTTCATGAAAAACATTAGGTCATTATAAACATACAAAAAAAGAAAGGTAACAAAAGTAAGTGGAAACAAGTCCGCATTATGATGGAGTACAAAGAGAGCATCTTAGAGAAAAGAGATTCTTAGAGCAAAGATCAAGATGTGAAAATTGTCTACAGCAATTTCCCTCAATGTAAAATTGCAAAAACTCATAATATCTCATTGCATACAGTGCATAATATCATCAAACCATTCAGAGAATCTGAAGAAATCTCTGTGCACATGAGGCATGAGGAAAATCAACATTGAATGCCTGTTATCTCTGGGCCTTTTAAGGCATCACTGCTTTAAATAAATTCTGATGATTCTGTTATAGAATTCACTACATGTGTTCCAACATGCAAAGAGGTCATATGTGAACACGATCCTTCTTTTCTGGGTCAAAAAAATTAAACCTGCCCTGAATGGACCATCCAGTTGTCCTTTCCTTCTCTTACTTTTTCATTTTCTTTCATGACCTTTTCTTTTCTTTTCTTTTCTTTTCTTTTCTTTTCTTTTCTTTTCTTTTCTTTCCTATTTTCCCTTTTTGTCCATTTACTGTCTTTCATCATTTCTTCTCTCCTAATATAATTTTGTTTTCCTTACTTTTCTCCTTTCATTTCCTTCCCTGACCATTTTCATTTCCTTTCTTTTCTTGTCAGTTTTTCTTTCAGTTTTTTTTTCCCTTTTCTTCAGTGTTTCAATACAGCCTCACTCCAGAAAAGAAGCAGACCTCTGTTCCAAGAGTCTGTAGGTCTAGAAAGGGTAACAGAGCCTTTAGCTATCAGGCCCCTCTATTGTGGAATCAACTCAGTCCAGGAGACAGACTCCTTCTCTACATTTAAGGTTAGGCTTTAACTCTATAGTCTCTTAGACCACCTCCTAGTTATGCTGCTATAGGCCTAGGCTGCTGGGGGAGTCTTATTGTACACTGATTATCTTCATTCTGTCTCTCTTGTCTCAGTCTCAGATTGTCCTGGATCATTGAAATAGCATTAAATTTTTTACCTTCTGCATTCTCTGTCCCTTCTCCTTGTGTAGATCCGACCATGATGATGTTAGGCTCTACTAAGACGGACAGCGCATTATTGTCATGGTTATCAATGACACTTCACAGCAAGAAGGCTCAGTTGGATTTTGGTTCAGCTAGTCTTTCTGTCTGGAGATTGCATGCTCTCTCTGTGTCTGCATAAGTTTACTTTGAGCACTCCGGTTTCTTCCTACCCCAAAAAAGTGCTGTTAAGGCTAATTGGTAGCACAAAATTCTGCCAAGGTTTCAGTTACACAAACTTTAATGTATTTCAATTTATATGAGTAATTATAGGAATAATTTGGTCCATTAAATAAATTGATCCAGTTATATGTGTGTGTGTGGCAGTAAGAGAAAATTGCCTGCGTTGTAAATGCGCCTTGAGTGGTACCTGGACTAGAAAGTTGTTGTTATATGGATTGGATGCTAATTGACACCTTTGTGCTTGTTAAAGTATCGGTTTTGTTGTCGTTTGAGGGAACATTTTCCTAATTTTAGGAAGTGTTATCTAACCATAGCTTACTTTGCCACTGCTATTGAAAAGAGCCAGCCAAAGTCACTTTGGAATACTGTGCATCATTTTACACCATCACATGTCAACATTGATGAAACAAGCTCATAGGCGACAGAGAAAATTCAGTTTAAGTTGCAAAAAGTTTCTTTGTGCTGCTTTAATGCTGAAAGCTATATATAGGGTTTTTCTCTCATCCCAGCATCTTTTTCAGGGAAGACATTACATCTTTCAGCAAGGTAATGTTTATCTGCATACTGCATCCATTTGTAAAAGTATGAGAGGTCCAGGTGCTGCAGGCTAGACCTTTCACCTTGTGGATGCAGCAGTTGGCTACCTCACTGGCTTTTGACCTTAAAGTTTTTGCATGCAGCACACTAATGTTGGAAAGGAAAAGTCTTGATGGAAAATTCTCCTTTTGTATCCTTACTCTAAAAACTGAAAAATGCAAAACAAAATCCTTAACTTTTCTGAGTAAAATAACAAAGTATACTGGTCAAAAGACCGTATTGCTCTAAGGTCCAGTGACTTCTAAACTTTCACGGGCTTACCGTATATATATTCCACATGCAGAAGCCAATAAAAATGCAATATTCTGCTTTGTCACTGGTTAGAACAAATATGAAATCTAAGGAATCTTAAATGAAGACGTAGAACTATTGTGCAGCTCAGCAACTAAAGCAGACTCCAATAACAAACATTTCTCTCCCAAAACTCTGGCACAGTAGTAAACAATGCCCTGTCCCAAACTTTTCAGACATCAGAATCAGAAACACTTTATTGCCAGGTACAATGAAAAACATTTTACAGTACTAGGAATTTTTCATTGTGTTTGGTGCAAAAACACAAAGTAAAAGTAAAAGAGAAAAAAAAGAAAAAAGTCAAAGAAGGTACTATTTATGCATATGCTGAGATAAACGTATAGTGTTTTCACTGACGTCACGAATCTGGACCAAATCCAGAAGCGACGCCTTGTTGGGGGTATGCATTTGTAAACACGGCACTAATCCAGATTATTCTAAAAACAATTTCTCGATTTTAATAAATTCTTTGCTTTTAATCATGGCTAAAGCAATGTCAAAACATAAACAAAAAGCTAGCGATTATCAGGAATCGTTGGACCATGTTGCTAAGGTCAGGTATGACGAAAAATTAGATTTGAGAAGACCCTTATCCACACACTGTATGAGTGTGGATTGTTGGTCAGAAGATGTCGAGTTACGACCTAAGATAACATATCCTGATATAGTGAACTCCCTACTTTTCACCCCAAGTCCATACACACAACAGGATTTAAGATGTTTTAAAGGATTGGAGGCCTACAATCAGTTTGTTTGTGGTTGGGTTAGAGAGACATGTAGCAGACAGATGAGAAACAGCTATGTGATGAAAGCAAAGGTAAGTTTCAGATCATTTTATTTATTAACTACATGTATATAGGCTATTTATTTGTAACTCATTATATTTTGTTTTATTTTTTCAAATACTTACTGTAGTTACATATATTCAGCAGGACTGTTTCTACCAGCGGTCGGCAACGGGTGGCCCGCGGGCCAACCTGGCCTGCTAGATAAGATTGATAGAAAAAAAAAAGATTATAATACAACATCTGCCTGACTGGACGTACACTAGCTTGAGCTAGGAACTTAACTGCCACATGTGTGCTCTGAGAAAAAGGAAGAAAAAAGAAAACTTGCTTTCTGTGTGCCAATGCAACAGTGAATAATCTATTTAATTTAATTAAAACAAATAGCAAACTTGGCTCAAAGATGAAATAGCTAAATAAAATAAAATAGCAGAAGCAAATTCTGCCAGACTTTGGACACACACCAGTTTGTGGTGGGAAACGACACAGAGCTCTTTTTTTCCTCACTCACTACATTTCTCAGAATGATAGTAGCAAAGGCATTCTTACCAACGTTGTGGCAAAATATCCCGGGTCAGTGCATGATTATTTTATTTGAAAAAAACAGTTTTCTGTTTTCCAAGTTGCAAGACTGGAGATGGCTGGCTTGAAAGTGGGTCATTTGTGAAATCCTTCGTGAAATAATTTATGACATTAGAAACAAGTGCATGTGTCATATTCATTCATGTTTTGTGAGAAAAATAAAAACATATGAGAACCACATGCCAAAAAAATAAGATACAACAAGGCCAGCACAAGGAATATTGTGGAGGATTATTGAGGAATATCGCCATTGGAATCCTGAAGAGCAGGTTCTGCTGTTTGGATGGTGGAGCGCCACTCAAAAAAATTATTCTTGGCCTAAATCAACATAAAGCAATATTTTCAAGTAAACTGTAACTGAGAAGTATAAAACTTAAAATTCATTTAAAAATTATAATTAAATATTATCTAAATATACTCTTTACAAACAGAATGTATACAAATCGATTAAAATTTACCTGATTCAATCACGTAAGAGGACAGTGAGCCACTGTGTTGTCTCCATGGTAACTGCAGTGATCTACGGGTTCGCCCACCTTGCCCTCACTTGGCATTGCCATGCGGACCATCCGGACGGTTAGACGGTGACGAGTGTGCTGTTTAAGTTAATACGGTAAGTTTAATTGTTTGAAATATATTGTGTAAATGGTAGTAATGGTAGTAATGACTAGTTATATTTTAGAATATATTGATATATTCAGTTTTTTCGAGTTTCTCAATGTTCTGAATGTTTTGGTATTTGAAAGTCTGATGAACTTAGATTAGCACACACCTGAGTGCATGGGTATGGCGTTTAGCATGAGCTAGCAGTACTGTTTCCACCCTGGTTATGATAGACAAATGAGGCGAATGGTTGGGCTACTGCAGCTCAGGCTGCGTTATTTACAAGAATACTTTGGGTGTCCTTGTGTCCGAGCCCAGGCTGGGTGTCACTGTTTTCGTTAGCCGTGCATGATCAAGACATCATGCTTGAATATGCCACAAACATTTATTGTAATATCGATTTTGCGTAAAATCCTGCATGGAATGTTGTTTTTGTTTTTTGGCATACTACTTGTTGTTCACGGCGTATTAAATATATTGATTATTTGCAAAACACGTCATAGGTAAATGTATTTCTACCATAAAGTTACTATTATATTAACATACACCATTGGCCATTTCTCTTTCTGGTTGGAAACTAATATTGTTTTGTTCTCCTTTATTTTCAGATACATCACAGAGCCAAATCTATGAACCAGCTCCTGAAAGGGCAACCCCTCAGTATAGGTGAGGACATGTAATGACATTTGTAAGAGCTATTAACACAGTTTTTCCTCCAAAAATTGTGGATCTTGATCTTTTTTGATTTTCATTTCTAGGTACGATATGCGAATGGGTGCGTGGGAATGTTATGTGCGTGGAATATCAGTTGTTAGCAGGTATGAATTAATTAAACATTGCAAGCTCAAGCATGACCACTATGGAAACAGGTTCAGGCATCCATGCCCATACTCCGATTGTCGCTACACATTTGTATTATGGAATAGTCTTTTAAGTCATATATATCGTAGCCACAAAACCCAAGTATCTTCCAAGACATCTGAGTTATCTACATTTTCATGTCAGTTGTGTGCATGTCATCAGATTTCAAATGAACAAGATTAAATGAACATTTACAGAGGAATGAAACAGTAACGTGTATTTAAAGGTTGTGAGTTTAAAACAAACAAATATAATACAATTCATACACACAAAAATAGGAAACACAATCGCCATTTCTTAGTGATTTTAAAACTGATGTCGTCAGCCTTACTGGATTACATGACTCACACAGCTTTGTTGATGATATTTGCCTCATGTGCTGCTGACACAGATGCAGAATCTGAAATTGACCCTACTGCACATAGTTTTTTAGTAGTGATGGGAAGTTCGGCTCTTTTCAAAGATTTGGCTCTTTAGGCTCAGCTCCCTTAAAAGAACCGGCTCTTACGGCTCCCAAATGGCTCTTCATTTAGTATCATTTAGAGCCTTCTATTTTAGC